>OY755185.1:17387621-17601750 GCA_963576735.1 Bedellia somnulentella
TGCTCTTTTATTCTTCATACTTCGGACGCCAGCCTTTTTGAGCACACTCTCAATTTGGTCCAAATGTGTTCTCCGTGGTCGTCCTCTACTAACATTACCATCCACACTAGCTCTATAGATCCCTTTTACCAATTTTCTATCATCCATCCTCTCTATGTGCCCAAACCATCTCAACATTCCTTTTTCTATCTTTCTTACAATATCATCTTTCACACCACACTTTTCACGAATAACACTATTTCTCACTCGGTCACACAATCTAACATTACAAATTTTACACAGTAACAGTCTACGATTAGTAATGCTACGCGACGACTGTTACTGTGCACTTCAACAGATTTATGCCGAAATCAAAGTGTACATACCTTTTCCCGACACCGAGTAACTCACGTTTATTTTGATGATAATCATAAACAGACATGGTTTGTCCACATAAATGCTATTCATTTACTGGACTTACAATTTAAAGTTGACTGGAAAGTAAAAGTGTGGTACTTGCGGTCGAATTTCTTAAATGAATGGCAATGTTGGGGACATGAACAAGATGTATAAGGTTAAAATTATGGTTATTACAATGGTCTTCATCATTTAATGCCTCTTGTATGCAGACGATCAAGTGCTACTTGCATCATTGGCAGAAGAGTTGCAAGAGATGATGAATATTGTATGTGAGTCTTTTGTAAGAAAGGGAATGAGGGTGAATGTGGATAAGACCAAAACGATGGTTTTTGAGAGACAGGAAGATGTGACAGAATGCGTGATTGCGATTGATGGTAAGGATGTGGAACAGGTGAAGGAGTTTGTATATCTGGGAAGTTTGTTCACAAGGGATGGAAAATGTGATGAAGACATTGAAAGAAGAGTGAAAAAGGGTAATGCGGTAAATGGAGCAATGAATAGCCTAATGATCAGTCAATCGGTGTCTGAAAAGGCCCGAATGGCTGTGTATGATGCTGTTCTTGTTCCGACGCTTATGTATGGAAGCGAATGTTGGGTGTGGCAGAAGAAGCATGAGAGCAGAGTGAATGCAGTAGAGATGAGGTCCCTCAGAAAAATTTGTAATGTTAGATTGTGTGACCGAGTGAGAAATAGTGTTATTCGTGAAAAGTGTGGTGTGAAAGATGATATTGTAAGAAAGATAGAAAAAGGAATGTTGGGATGGTTTGGGCACATAGAGAGGATGGATGATAGAAAATTGGTAAAAGGGATCTATAGAGCTAGTGTGGATGGTAATGTTAGTAGAGGACGACCACGGAGAACACATTTGGACCAAATTGAGAGTGTGCTCAAAAAGGCTGGCGTCCGAAGTATGAAGAATAAAAGAGCATGTATGAAAATATTGATGGATGTAAACGAAGCTAGAGAGGTTTGTCAGGATCGTACGAAGTGGCGATCGATAGTCTCTGCCTACCCCAATGGGAATTAATGGCGTGACTATATGTATGTATGTATGTATGTACAATGGTATGATAAGTAATATTTAAACAAATGAGATGATTTCAATTGCTTAAAACTTCTAATTCGTAGAACAAGCTTTATATCTAAATTCCTAGTTTGGAAAAAACGGATACATGAGAAAATATTATTAAGAAAAATATCTTGATTTTAATTAATTTCATAGTTTGCGTATGTTATATGAGATATAGAGCATGTCATTCTCTGACAGAATCATATTAATACAGCGTAGACAGTCACAAAAAAGAGAAATAAGAAATAACGGAACGAACAAAATTCAGGGGGAAGTCATCTCATGTCAAATGTCGGAGATAGAAAATATTGTAACAAGTATTTTTAGGCTAACTTCTCTCTAACACTAGTATTATTACTACACTGTAAGGATGTATAAGTTTAACTATAAAATAGTTTCATATCGTAGATTTTGGTATTTATTTATTTCCGTACTTGCTTCGTGGTCTCTTAAAAACTCAGGTTGAGTAAAGGTTCTATTAAAATTATTAAAAGACAAATTGCGTCACGAGTGCAGCTACATATATGATAGATTTAGTTTAGTTGAATATAAGTTCATAGATTGAACGTATTAATAATATTAAGTAATAATATTACAGAGAAAAATGAAGTCAATTCATAAGAAGATAGAAAATTAAAACGTACTAAGGGGCAAAAACATTTTTAAAATTTATTACACAAACTTGTTTACCAAATTTAAATTTTAATGACAGACATGATAGTCCAGTGGGTAGAACACCCGCCCGAAAACAGAAGGGCGTGAGTTCCAATCCTGGGTCGGGCCTACACCAATTTGTCTTTTCTAAAGTCATATGTGTGGTTAATTTATCATGGTTGTTAACGGTGAGGGAAAACATCGTGAGGAAACCCACATGGCTGAGTTGTACTTAGTCATGTGACAGTGTATTCGTACAAAAACGGCGATAGGCCTGCCCCCTATCACGTGAGTACACTGTCTAAGCAAAACGTGGGTACCTTCTCTGGACACTAGATGGCGCTTGCCATGTGAGTTCAGAAGTATTGGTACCTCTGCCAACCCCTTCGGGGAGAAACGGCGTGAACGTTTATGTTATTATTATTATTGTTTACCAACAATTTGAAAAAAAACAAAGGGCTAATTGGACCTCCAAAGACTTCAGTAGAGTGGAAATTAATTAGTGGTGAAATACATTCAAAACAAACGCAGCCCTGGTAGCGGTGTTGGTGCTGTCAGCGATACAACGGGTTTAGTGGAAATACAAGCTTTAAATAGGATTAGAATTTATAGTGGCCCTCGACTCCAGGGGGTATAGGGTCACCTTCCTTGTTCTCCACTTGAGTAGTTCCTGACTGGCGTGTCCGCGTCGCGGGGGCTGGGCATCTCTCGCTTCAGTAGGCCGGAGCGAGGCGGTGGCTGAGTTCAGTCAGGGACCCAGTTCCGCGGGGTATATCGCGGCCCCCTGCCCAGGGTTACGGGTGAAGACCTCAACGGTGACTACAGCGGAGAAGATGGGATTCGGTACGGTGTATGTCAGCGGAGGAGGCAACGGATCTGGGGTACCGTAGGCGACAATAGGGTTCAACCTGAACAAGTCAGCAACCTCTGCAACCGACTCGGCTCCTCATGTAATGACTCGTCGTTCCTGGGGGTACTGTCGAAGAGATTGAGAGGGGAACACGGATGCTGGGCAAGTTCGTGTTTTCTAAACTGCGTCCCAGGCATGCAGCGACTGTGGAGAGGCAACTCCACTTGTACCTGAAAAGGTGCGAATAACAACACGGGGAGTCGCAGTCACCAGTTATAAGCTCTGCGCTGATTGGGTGTGTGCGCGGGCGCCAGGGGTGACTCCTGACGGTAGGATAGTCCATCGCGACTAACTGACTAGTTACCGCCTGCCTTAGCTGGGCAGCCCCCAGCCAATAAGGTACTGGTCCACCCCTCATTCTGCGCTTCTATGGGTGTGTGGAGCAGCAGGCATGTCATAGTGTCTGAAACAGGATGAGCATCTAATGCACCTGGCAAAACAAATATCAACAAACACTCCAACAAACAAAACAACATCTTATCTGTCACAAGATTCGCAACATGGAATGTGAGAACTATGCTTTTTGGAACCGACAATACAACAACCAACGACGATACAAACCGATGGCTGGGAGAAACGCGCCGAAATGAGATCCGAATGGCGTCATGACATCAAAGTCGGAACTATCAAACATGACGAAGACTGGCTGGAGAATCTAAAGCAAAAAAGACTTCGTCGTGATCTCCCACCTCCTGCAGACTCTCGTTTCGTGTGCGACAGATGTGGCAAGAAATGCCGCGCAGCCATAGGGCTCTACAGCCACCAACGGCGCTGCGGCAACCCGTAATCCATGAGCGCTGCAACAAACATCTGCAACAGATGCTGTGGCCAATGATGGATTTATAGTAAATTACTATAAGTATAGGTAGTAGTTTCTGATAAAAATATCTAATTATAATAAAAAAAGTGTAGATAAAAAAAAATGGTAAATCACAATACTATTATTTTAATTATTTTTTCAGATACACTTTTCAATAAATTCGGCATACAATAAATTGACTTACTAATGGTAACGAATGGCGTCGAAATGTATTAATTTATAAGTATTTTATATTACACTTACATATACATGCAGTCTTGCCATTTTCTAACCATGCGCTTATCGTGCAGAGAGGTGTCGGCCCGAGTCAGGTCTTTTCTAAAGTCCTATGTTTGGTTAATTTACTAGGTTGTTTACTGTGACGGAAAACATCGTTAGGAAACCCATTTGACTAATTTGTACTAAATAAAAATATGTTAGAGACGTTAGTTTCTATTAATACTGCTAATACTCGATTGATTGTAAAATCAAATAAAGTCACATAATTACCTTCTCATAATTATGTTTCTTTATTTTAATAGATTCGCGTATCATTCTAGGTATCAATCATTTAAAAGAAACATCCAAACTTCAATAGAGATGATGGTTGGCAATTACCACCTGCTTGGAACCCGACCATAAGCACAACTAAGCAAGGGAAGAA
The DNA here is from genome assembly GCA_963576735.1 of Bedellia somnulentella. Classification (NCBI taxonomy): domain Eukaryota; kingdom Metazoa; phylum Arthropoda; class Insecta; order Lepidoptera; family Bedelliidae; genus Bedellia; species Bedellia somnulentella. The sequence goes on from OY755185.1 coordinate 17,392,117, forward strand.
CACTAGCAAGACTCCAGATAACATTAGCTCTTTTTGTACATAGCAAATATTAAACGCAAATATAACATAAATTTTGTGAAGGTAGTTAGTATTAATAATTTTATAGTACTGAATAATGACAAATAACACCTCTGTCTTCCCGTGACTATGATAACTGAAAAGTTTTCGAAACGTCGGGCTTTAAAAATAATGTAATAACTCGCGATTAAAATATCCGAAAATCAATATTTGTTTTAATTATAAATAAATTTAATGTTAACCTAAGTTTAGCAAACGGCAAAAAGAAATAGCACGGTGGTGCAAGCTTTCAGCGCTGGTTTTCAGACTGCAGAATGTTTATTTATAATTATAACCACTTACAAGAAGATCGAGCTCCGTCACACAGTGTCACGAGTCTTTATTATAAATCGAAGTTTCGAAAGTTTGATCATGCGAATTATTGGGATAACTATATATTCTCGAATAGACGTTCTATTAATGCAAGTACATATAATTTTAAAATATTAATACTTTAGTAGATGTGAGTAGGCAAACTTTATGTTATTAAAGATTGATTGAAATTATTCATCTGCACTAGTTACTTAATTGCTAAGTTTAGTTGTGATTAACTGCTGGTTTTATTATTTTTTTAATTAAGTGAAATAGCAATCTTTCTTAAGAAATTGGTATACGAGGTCCTTTGAGATGACCAGAGTCGGTAATTATTAAGCATATAAACATCACACAAAATAACAGATTTCGGTATGAACAGTCGGTATGAACCCAACATCAAATGTTGATAAAACAAAACTAAATTCTTCACCAATCTTTTAGATAAATGTCTTACGAAACTTTAAGAACATTTTAACTTAAGATGGAAATCTTTTTAAAAGAGAATAAAGTAATTTTCATTCCTAAAAAAGCCTAAGCTCAGCTTGAAAATATCATTGCTGAAAATTGCTCAGTTTAAAAATATCATTGCTGAAAAATATCATACTAAAATATCTTACGACAATCTTTTAGAACTCTACAATTTAAAGAAATTGTCTTGTAGACGCGCAATATCTGATGAAATGACACTATTTAATATTTGCAATAACCTATACGGCTGTCCAGATCTCGTAAATGAGATTAGTTACCTAGTACCTCGCACAGCAACACCAAGCCACCATCCAACCAAACTATTCTATCTCCCAACAACTCTCACAAATTCTGGCCGACGGTCACCGTTGTACAGAATATGCCATTCACATAATGAAAAGTTTTTGCCAATGGATATTTTTATTAAGAAACAGGGAGCAATTAGGAAAATTTTAAATGAAATTATATAAGACTTACTACTTTTATTGTATTAAGATTTTTAGTACGTATAGCTTTGTTATTGTACCTTTTTAATGTTTCACTTTTTAAATATTTCATTGTGTCTTAGTGATGAACGTTTAAGGCGGTATGCTTACCTAGTATTAGTAATATTATATTTTAGATTATTGTAGTATATCGCTGTTGTTCATCCAAATAAATAAATAAATAAATAAATTGGTATTATAAAAATGTGTTCAACATTTTCAAATGGTGCGCTTCCATAGTCCGCCACGACAATGTATTAATAGCGTCTTTATGCCAACTCTTGAAAAGCTGTTTCAGTTAAAAGATAAGCCAGCAGTACCTCGACTTAACTGAGACAAAGCCTCAAAGCGCTGTAGTCAAGACGCAGACTGAGTTGATTACGTCACTAAAGAAGTTTCGCTGTCGGAAGCTTGGTAATTTGTCTGATTTGACGTGCTACATAAGTGCTATAAAGGCATTTTGAAGTTACAGCTCTTTGTATAGTACAAAAATATCCACGGTGATTAATATTATGATGAAATGGAAGTACTCGATTTACTGGTATGATATGTCTTTATATCACAACACTTATGTAAATACTAAACTTTATAATAAGGCCGGTTTCCGCTCCGGACGCTCCTGCACAGGACGAACGAACACACTAAGCATACTGATCGAACAGTGTGTCAAATGGCACTCGGAACTGTAAAAATATTATACCGCGGATCCATCACAATACCGCCCCATTACTTGTCTTTGTACAATTTAGAAGACCTTCTGTTCACATTGTACAAGCACACATCATTATTATGTAGAAACTAAGATTCAGCACTTTGTTTACGTATATAAACCGCTTTGTTAGTCATTTAAGTTTAGTTCAATACAAGAAATCATACCAAACACTTGTCGTTTTATTAACACGGTGTAATCAAGATCGATCTTATCAAGTATCTTGTACAGGACACAAGACCCTGTACACACATCTTCTGTGACATCCGTTCTGAGCTCCAAGATTACTCAACACATTGTTGATAACAATGTGATCTCTGGAGCTCAGAACGGATGTAGGGGCGGCAGCCGCGGTAGCAAGAGCTGCTCCTCATCGACGCGGTCGTAGGCCAACTGGTCAAACGCAACTGTCGGAACTTCTCCGCTGGCTGGATCATCTTTTCCCCACTCAACTTCCAAAAGTGGCTGAGGAGTTTCTCATTCCAAAGCTCTGGCTACCCCGTTTAGGGAATTAAAGCCTTATATATATTTAACTACTAGCCGCTTACTTTTGGACAAGACATCCGGAAAAAAAACTATCCACCGAGAAACTGTTAACAAATCAGTAATCCTTAGTTATGAAAGTATCTAGCGAAAGCAGACTGCTATTACCATACAATTCGCAATGATAAATAGCTTTAGCGCGCACTTGGCCTCATTTTTTCGTACCAGCGACGAGCATTTGTATAATAATAACATTAGTTTCATGTTAAGTGCTTATTGCTACAAAAATTAAAAAAAATGTCCTCTTTTCTTAGCCTGGTGCGAGAATATGTTCTAATTAACATATTTTCTACGTATCTTTTATAATATATCTCATTCGATTAATCTAATATTTTTCAGCTCCGGTCTGTTGGAATTGTGAGCACAAAAATATTCCTGAAACTCATCAAACCTTTAGAAAAATAATGTAAAATTCATCTTCCCAGATTTTTTATTCCCACTGGAAGTAGAACAGACAATGATGTGAGAAGCACTTCTGGAAATGCAAATCCATAAAACTGTTTTATTTCGCAATCATTTGTTGCGGACACTTTGCGAATGTTTTCCTTTCAATTAAGCAATGCATTAAATTATGAGCAAAATATGCAAGTGAGCATTTTGCTGTCTTGAAAACAGTTTTGGTATTCCAACTATAAATTGAGATTCCTACCTTATGATATTTCAGAATTTTCATTCTTATTAGTAAAAAAATAGCATGGGGTTTACCATGAGGTTGAACTGGGACCACGCGCAGCCTGTGCTATGATTTACCTGACTGTTTCAGAATATGCATATAGTAGTTACGCAGTACGCACTACCATCTCTTAGCATCTTATGTACGTCCTGGTCAATGTCATTGTATAATCGACACATTTTTACGATGGGATTATAATAAGATGTACTATTTTTATACGTTAGCAATGTAAAAATGGTCCATTACGACGGTATTTATTCATTAGAAACAATTTTTGGTAGCTTGTGACCCCTGTGTCACATACAGCATAGCAATTTGTTGCGGTGAGATAGAAGAATAAGGGTAGGGATTATTTTAACACTAATTACTTAAGCTAGTTTTTTTTTTTATATTATTAATACCAATCAAATGTGTACGATCAGCATGAACTTAACAATTCTTTACAGTTATTGTTGGGGGATGTGGCTTGGTACCCATCATATACCATCCCCGATTTCACTATCGTTTTACCAATAAACATCCAAAACTGGTTGAAATTTTCTAGTTCTTAAGCTCTGGCTCCATAAACTCAGGCATTTTTGGGATTGATAGTCGTGTATTTGAGTACACGTATATATTTAATTTACAGGATTTATAATAAATGAATCAGTCTAAAAAATCGCATGTCACAAAACCAAATAGATATAACACCGGCGAATTGAACCTTTTAAACACAGCAACATGCGCTGCTATGAGTCTATATCGCGGGTAACTGTCTTTCAAGAATTGATAAAAAAAATGCCTCGCACTTTGATAACGTTAATATCCTCACAGTTAACACACAAATAATTTTACAAATGAGATATTTCTCTGAGTCTGATTTTGCGTATCAAGACAATGTTAAAACACGGTCACTCTGCTCAGAAAACGGTGAACTTCCTACAGAGCTATCCAGGTTTTAAGGCAAGTAATCATTTTAGTTCAAAGGATCAGGTATTTAACGCTTTTAAAAAAAGTCAAAAAGTTTATTTTTCAAAATAAAGTTAAATACTAAAATTTTTTGAACGTCAAAGTTTTAAATTAATCGTTAATCCGTTGCTTCGGAAGGTGTTCGTAAAGAGAAGAAGCAACAGAGAAACTCTTTACATTCACATTTTTTCATTTTATTAAAATATGGTTTGTATTATTTCAGTTTATAAACATGTTTTTACTTTATAAAAAAATTTCTATGCGACAAAACCAAACGCTAGTTTGACATATTTAAAATAAATTGTCCATCACAAAAAACCAATCACATAACGTGAGAAGAAAAATCCTCACCAGACAATTATTCCTAGGAATAACGAGGGAAGATTTATAACTTTACGGACACGGTCATGTGCGCGTTGGGTCCTTGTCGTTTAAAAAATCTTGAACAGTGTAGTAAGATTTCTTTAAAAGCATGGCTTTAATTGCCTTTTTAAAAGATGCCACAGGCAATTCCAATATGTCAGAAGGAAGTTTGTTGAACATTTTCAGGGATTCTTGCTGTGTAGTGCCGGCATAGAATAGCACTACCCCATCTCTTCCCGTGGGTGTCGTAGAAGTCGACTAAGGGTAAAGGGCTTTTTCATCTTCGCCCCTACACCAATCCAAGGTCTGCCGTGCCGAGGGATGCGTGGCCAGGGGTGAGCCTGGTCGTTAGCGTGCCGCCGTCCCGGAGCCTGGTGCACTCCGGGTACTAAATAACCTTACCTAGTCAAGCGGGGCTCTGGCTAGGCGGACAGTTTACTTCCCTTGCTTTTCGTGGGGTCCAAATGTGTTTCGCAACAAAAATTAAACACGATGGCGGCGATATGGCTCGCCACCTATCACGCCGCGGTGCCTCGCGGGGCGAAAAGTGGGTTAAAGAGACCCGCTTTGGTACGATGAATGTGTGTGGAGGGATGCATGAAAAATTAGATGAAGTATGTTTGATTATGGAAGACAGAAAACTAGATTTTCTGTGTGTAAATGAAACGAAGCGCAAGGGAAAAGAGGTTTCACAACTTGGCCCATTTACAGCTATCTGGTCGGGAGTTGCCGAGAGTGACAGAGCTTGCCAAGGCGTGGGACTTCTGATATCTGAAAGGATGGCTAAGTGCATGAAAGATTATGCGTGTGTGAGTCCAAGGCTCCTATGGATAAAGGTGAAGGTAGGGCTTGTCCGGATGCGCATAATTTGCGTGTATGCTCCGGACATGTCCAGATCACTATCCGAGAGGGAGGAGTTTTGGAATCTGTTAGACGATGTTGCGAATGGGTGTGATGAAAATGAGAAAATTGTTATGTTAGGAGATTTTAATGGTTGGGTTGGTGTGTCACGCAACGGTTGTGAAAGAGTTTTAGGAAAGTTTGGTGATAAAAGAGTGAACGAGAATGGTGAGAAAGTGATTGAGGTATGTTTGGAGAGGAATCTTTGGGTTACGAACACGTTGTTTGAACACAAAGATATCCATATGTATACTAGACAGAGAGGAAGCGAGAGAAGTATGATAGATTTTGTGATAGTGGATGAAAGGCTAAGAGCAAAGGTTGTTGACACCAGAGTCCATAGGGGTATTAACGTTGGCACAGACCACTTTCTCGTGATATCACGATTGAGGGGACTGTGCACGCGTTGGCGTCACAGGGCCAAAGTGTCGACAACTGAATTTGCGAGAATAAAAGTGGAGAAATTGGAAGAGGATGAAAATATTAGAGATGAATATATGAAGAAATTGGACGACAGACTAAGTTGCGTGGAAATGAAGGATGAAATGGAAATAGAAGAAGTATGGGATGTGCTCAAATCGTCAATGGTTGAATGTGCGACGGAAGTATGTGGATTGAGTAAAAGAACAAATAGACCACCAACAAGTTGGTGGGATAAAGATGTGAAAGAGGCAGTTGGAGATAAGAAGAAAGCTTGGTTAGATTTACTAGCGATTAAAGCTAGTAAACGAATGGATGCGAGAGTAAAAGATGATGTAGTGAAGAATAGTGAAGATGAATATAAGAGAGTTAAGAATGAGGTTAAGAAGAAAATAGAAAAGAAAAAGCGTGATCTGATAGAATGGTGTGAGAGGAAACTCTCCGATAATTTCCGGAATAACCAAAAGTTGTTCTGGAAATATATCCGGAAAGAAAAGGGAGTTTCCCAAAACACGAGAGTGAATGTTGTGAGAGATGAACAGGGTGAATTGGCGACGGATGAAAGTAGCATAAGACGAGTATGGAAGAACTATTTTGAGGGACTCTTTGAAAAAGAGGATACATCCATTTCTTCGCCAATCGGCAGTAATGTTGATTGGAACCACGTTATGGGTGACTTTAGTGACAGTGAGATCAGTATGGAAGAAATAATGAAAGCAATGAAAAGTATGAAACTAGGGAAAGCGGCAGGGTATGACAGGATAAACACTGAAATGCTGAGGGCTGGTAAAGGGGTGGTGGCTTCCTGGTTGTACTTCCTTTTCCAAAAATGCTGGTCGAGTGGCAAAGTGCCACAAGACTGGTGCAAAGCGGTAATTGTGCCTTTATATAAAGGAAAGGGGTCACACCAGGAGGCTAGAAACTACCGTGGAATTAGCCTACTCAGCATTGTCGGTAAATTGTATGCAAAGGTTTTGATTGAAAGAGTGATGAATGAAACGGATGATAAAATTTGGGATGTGCAAGCAGGATTTAGAAAGGGAATGGGATGTATGGACCAAATCTTCTCTTTAAGGAGCATCACCGAAAAGTTCTTAGCTAAGAACCGAAAGGTGTATTGCTCCTTCATTGATTTAGAGAAGGCGTATGATAGGGTGGTAAGAAAGTGTTTATGGGAGGTGTTATCCAAGTTCGGTTTGGGGAGTCGACTTATACGTGCGCTGGTATCACTCTATGAGGATTCCAGTGCATGTGTGAGAGTAAACGGGGAAAATACTGACTGGTTCGGGATCTCTCGGGGTGTCCAACAGGGTTGTGTAGCTTCCCCGTGGCTCTTCAATTTGTTCATGGATGACTGTTTAACAGAGTTGCGTGAAAGTGATTATGGATTGTGAATGGGTGGATTCATCATTAAATGCCTCTTATATGCCGACAATCAAGTGCTACTTGCATCATCGGTGGAAGAGCTGCAAGAGATGATGAATATTGCATGTGCGTCTTTTGAAAAAAAGGGAATGAGGGTGAATGTGGATAAAACAAAAACTATGGTTTTTGAGAGAGAGGTGAATATGACCGAATGCGTGATTGAGATTAATGGTAAGAAAGTGGAACAAGTGAAAGAGTTTGTATATTTGGGAAGTTTGTTTACTAGGGATGGAAAGTGTGATGAAGATATCGAGAGAAGAGTGAAAAAGGGTAATGCGGTAAATGGAGCACTGGATAGTCTAATGTCTAGTCAGTCGGTGTCCGAAAAGGCCCGAATGGCTGTGCATGATGCTGTCCTCGTTCCTACGCTTATGTATGGCAGTGAATGTTGGGTGTGGCAGAAGAAGCATGAAAGTAGAGTGAATGCAGTAGAAATGAGATCCCTCAGAAAAGTGTGTAATGTAAGGTTATGTGATCGTGTGAGGAATGATGTGATTCGTGAAAGGTGTGGTGTAAAAGATGATATTGTAAGAAAGATAGAAAAAGGAATGTTGAGATGGTTTGGGCACATAGAGAGGATGGATGACAGTAAATTGGTGAAAGAGATATATAGAGCCAATGTGGAAGGTAATGTTAGTAGAGGACGACCTCGGAGGACACATTTGGATCAAATAGAAAATGTGCTCAAAAAGGCAGGTGTCCGTAGTATGAAGAATAAAAGAGCATGTATGAAAAGATTGATGGATGTAAACGAAGCCAGAGAGGTTTGCCATGATCGTACAAAGTGGCGATCGATAGTCTCTGCCTACCCCAATGGGAACTAACGAAGTGAGAATATGTATGTATGTATGTATGTTTCAGGGATAGTCCCATCAAGGAGTTACTTACTATATTAAGTCTCCACTTCGGTACGTTAAGTTTCTCCTTATTTCGAGTGTTAACAGTATGCCTATCACTAACTTTACTACTAACTAACCAAAACCCCGTGGAACGTGGAAATGCTAAAAAACTTTGAGAGGGTCAAAGCCTCCCAAAAGATTTCCCGTAGTGCAAGAGACAAACTTCCCAGGAGCTTTTTATAATAGGATCTAGGACTTGTTTACAGAATTATAAATAAAGACAGAAAAAAGAAAAATAATAATTTAATACAAGTACCAAAGAAAATATTAATAAACATAACATAACATAAACGTTCACGCCGAATATCCCCGAAGGGGTTGGCAGAGGTACTAATACTTCTGAACATCACGTGACTTTGTCACTTGGTGTTCAGAGTACCCACGTTTTGCATGGACAGTGTACTCACGTGATAGGGGGCAGGCCTATCGCCGTTTTTGTACGAATACACTGTCACATGACGAAGTACAACTCAGCCATGTGGGTTTCCTCACGATGTTTTCCCTCACCGTTAACAACCATGATAAATTAACCACACATATGTCTTTAGAAAAGACAAATTGGTGTAGGCCCGACCCAGGATTTGAACACTAGTCGTTTGCACATAATAACATACAAAATATTAATAACATACCTAAATACACAAAATAATAAACCTAAATAAATATAATATAATAAAACGTTAAACAGCTGAGTCATCAGAAACTCATTCCTCATGTAACGAGATTACCGTGAAAACAATGGAGGGTGGTAATTCAATTGTGTATTGTCAATAGCTACAAAAGGAAACGCAAAATGATTATCCTCGATTAACAGAACCGCTATTCTGCTTATACTTGGGTTAATACAATTTATGGAATTACAGAAAGTGCAAATCAATAATGCAATATCACCTGATAACCTCATGTAAAAATGGGTGTTCCGCAGGGTTCTATTTTGGGCCCATTTTTATTTTTAGTTTATATTAATGATTTGCCGTTCATGATCGAAAAAATGTCCGAGATAGTGTTATTTGCTGATGATACTTCTTAAGTATTTGACGTTGAAAGAAATAATCAGAATATTGACAAGGTGAATAACACGGTTTCACAGATTCAAACATGGTTTGCTTCCAATAATCTTGTACTGAATGGTAAAAAAACCAAATGCATTAAATTTGTATTACCTAATGTTAGGTGCATTGATAATGAAATAATTTTAAATAATGAAAAGTTAGTATTTTCGGATGACACAGTTTTCTTAGGGATAACTCTGGACTCCAAGCTCCAATGAGGACCCCACATTAGTCACTAGCTGGCAGGCTAAGTAGTGCTGCATATGCCGTTATGAAAATAAGACATTTGACAGATGTACAGACAGCTCGATTAGTTTATTACAGCTTTTTTCATAGTGTAATGTCTTACGGTATTTTACTCTGGGGCAGAGCAGCTGATGTTGGTTCCATATTTATTCTCCAAAAGAGAGCAATAAGAGCTATATACAATTTGAGATCCCGAGATGTCGACTCAGAGGACTTTAGTCTTCTCCGATTCTCTTGGTGTTAACATTGGCCATCATTTAAACAAAGAATTAGACCAATGTATCTTAAATACTTGTATGCCCGGAGCAAGTTACTCACAAATAATAAATTCTGTTTTAAAAGCACATTATGACTCCAACACTACTTTAGTTATTTTAATTGGTTCAAGTAACAAGGTTAAACCAAGTGACTTGAAGAAATCATTTGACAAGTTGGTTAATTTAAATGTCAGAAAAATAATTATAAGTGACTTCCTATATTCCAAGCATCTTAGCTATAAGGTTAATACTAGGATTTATAAATTAAATATGTTACTATATAATTTGACCTTGGGATATAGACAAAAAATTGTTAATTTTAATATAAATAACTATATTAAGAAACCATTTTTGACTAAAAGTACCTTGAAAGTACCTGAACATTCTAAAAAACGTCTAGCTATGTTACTAGCTAGTAATATTATTTACAACAATGTTATTAATTTGAATAACATAACTATTTCAACTGACTTGGATGCAGTTATTAGTACATGTACTAATGTATCTGCAAATTTAGCTTTAAACTAGGTAGTAAGACAAAGGAAAAGGCATACATTTCTCTTGTTCATCAGAACATACAGAGCCTTTCCTGCAAACTATTAGAATTAGAGTTATTCATTAATAAGTACAATGCCAAAATACTTTGTTTAACAGAACACTGGTTAAAAGCCGAACAAATGAAGTTTAGTTTAAAGAATTACACAGTGGGCAGTTGTTTTAACAGAGAGTCCATAATGTGTGGGGGTAGTATGATACTATTATATGTAGACATTAAATTTAAAGAAAGAAAAGACATCTGTAGACTCTCTGTTGAACAACATGTAGAAATCTCATGCATTGAATTGAACAAGTACATAATTTTGTGTGTATATCGCCCACCCAAAGGTAACTATGACATCTTTGAAGCAGTGATGGAAGATGCTTTGGGGATGGCTTCCCGCAGCTCCAGAGAGGTTGTAGTTTGTGGGGATTTCAATGTTGACTTGTTGGGTGAGGGTCTAGTAAAGGAGAGAATATTAACATTTTTTCAATCATTTAATCTTCTAAATGTATTTAATGAGCCAACCCGAATTACCTCGACCTCTGCAACATGTTTAGATAATATTTATTGCAATTGTGATTACTCCGGTCACTTCCTTTTTGATTGCATTACCTCAGACCACAAGGGTCAATTTATAAATTTAGAATTTACCATTGAAAAGAAAAAGTCAATAGTATGTAGACAGATAACTGAAAAAAAACTTAGCTTATTTGAAAATAATATTAGGTCTAGCATCAGCCCCCCAATGAGAAGCAGTGAATCATTAGAGAATTGTCTTTCTTTCATCAATGAGCTAAAAACAGAATTTAACAAAATCTTTAAAACTAAGGTAATACTGTGTAATACAAAATGCTCTTTTGCTGAATGGGCCACCACTGGAATTAGAATAAGTAGAGATCACCTATATAACATTTATAGAGAAAAGTCCTATAACTTCAACCAAGATTTTATTATTTATGTCAGAAATTATTCAAAAATTTTCAAAAAAGTTTGTGGTGAAGCTAAATCTAGATGCATAAAACATAAAATTAAGAATTCTTCTAACAAGAGTAAGACTGTCTGGAAAATAATTAACAGTGAAACTGGAAAACTAAAGTCCCCACATGATCTCAATTTATTATTAGATAATGAACTGATACAGTCAAGATCACAAATTGCTGACATTTTTGAAAATCATTTTATTAATACCCCCACTCAGACAACAGAGAAATTAAATTCATGTCCCCAAAAAGCTCTTGAGTTGTTGGAACGAAATGTTACCAAAACAACAGCACAGTTTTCTTTCATGTATGTTGACAGTAATGATATAATTAAAAATTTTAAAACTATTAGTCTTAAAAAAACCGAAGACATAACCGGAATGTCAGTTTTCGTCATAAACAGAATAATAAATATAATCGCTCCACATTTAACGATACTTTTTAATAAATGTATAGATATAGGAGAATTTCCAGACTGCATGAAGTTAAGTAGGCTCATCCCACTCCATAAATCAGGAGATAGTCAGGACTTTACCAATTATAGGCCTATTTCTATTTTACCAGTTCTCAGTAAAGTTTTTGAGAAAATCATGTCCAACCAAATGCTTTCTTATTTCAACAAACATAATATATTCCATGACGAGCAATATGGTTTCACCAAAGGTAGGTCTACTGTAGATGCAGGAGTGTCACTAATGAAACATATTTTTAATTCATGGGAAAACTCCCGGGATGCGTTAGGTATATTTTGTGACCTCACAAAAGCTTTTGATTGTGTAAAAAAGGAAATAGCGTTGACTAAACTTAAATATTACGGTTTTGACGAGCAAGCACTGAAATTAATGGCATCATATCTTGATAAAAGAACTTTAAAGGTTGATATTAATGGAACCACGTCGGAAGGATCGGAAATAGAAATGGGCGTTCCTCAAGGTTCTATACTTGGCCCACTACTGTTTCTGATTTACATTAATGATTTACCATTTATGGTACAAAAGTATTCTGAGATAGTTATGTTTGCAGATGACACATCTTTAATATTTAATGTAGCGAGATCCTCTACATCTCTTGACGACGTAAATAAAGCTATCTCACTGGTATTGCATTGGTTTACTGTAAATAACCTGGTTCTAAATGCCAAAAAAACTAAATGTATTAAATTTACTTTACCGAATGTTAGGCAAGTTGAAAACAATATTGTTATTGATAGTGAAAAAGTAGAATTAGTGAAAGAGACAAAATTCCTAGGGATAATAATCGATTCTAAGTTGCAATGGGGACCCCATATACTAACACTTTCTAAAAGGCTGAGCTCAGCAGCGTATGCCGTGCGTAAGATTAGAGAAATAGCAGACGTAGAAACAGCTCGCATTGTGTATTTCAGTTATTTTCATAGTATTATGTCGTACGGTATTTTATTATGGGGTAAAGCGGCTGATGTTCATAAAGTTTTCGTCTTACAAAAGCGAGCTATCCGATCTATTTACATGTTGAGGTCGAGGTATTCGTTGCGCGAAAAATTTAAAGATATTGGCATTTTAACTGTCCCTTGCCAATACATATTTGAGAATTTAATGTATGCTAAAAAGAATATATGTCAATTTAGTAAAGTTAGTGATAGGCATACTGTTAACACTCGAAATAAGGACAAACTTAACATACCGAAGTGGAGACTTAATAAAGTAAGTAACTCCTTTATGGGACTATCCCTCCAAATGTTCAACAAACTTCATTCTGACATGTTGGAATTGCCTGTGGCATCTTTTAAAAAGGCAATTAAAGCAATGCTTTTAAAGAAATCTTACTACAGTGTTCAAGATTTTTTAAACGACAAGGACCCAACGCGCACATGACCGTGTCCGTAAAGCTATAAATCTTCCCTCGTTATTCCCAGGAATAATTGTCTGGTGAGGATTTTTCTTCTCACGTTATGTGATTGGTTTTTTGTGATGGACAATTTATTTTTATTATGTCAAACAAGCGTTTGGTTTTGTCGCATAGAAAATCTTTTATAAAGTAAAAACATGTTAATAAACTGGAATTGTACAAACCATGTTTTGAAAAAATGAAAAAATGTGAATGTAAAGAGTTTCTTTGTTGCTTCTTCTCTTTACGAACACCTTCCGAAGCAACGGACTAATGATAAATTTAAAAACATTTGACGTTCAAAAAATGTTAGTTTTTAACTTAATTTTGAAGAATAAACTTTTTGACTTTTTTTTTTTTTTGAGATTCCCTGAGGGAATTGTTGAAAACAATAAATATAATGACGCTGCCATGTCAATATATTTATGAAAATATTATGTATGTAAGAAAGAATCAGGCCTCTTTTGTGAAAAATTGTGACAGACATATTCGAAACCTGAGAGACAACAATAAAATATCAGTACCAAAATACAGATTGTCAAAAGTAAATACATCTTTCATGGGGTTATGCGTAAAAATGTATAATAAAATACCTAAGGACATTTTAAATTTATCAGAAACAAAATTCAAAGCAGCAGTTAAAAGAAATCTTAGTTCGAAAGCCTATTACAATGTCAATGATTACATATACATACAAGACTGATGGATGTGAATGAAGCTAGGAGGCCAGGATCGTACAAAGTGGCGATCGATAGTCTCTGCCTACCCCAATGGGAACTAACGGCGTGAGAATATGTATGTATATGTATGTATGATTACATTAATGATGAAGTGGCTTGGTGTCATCAGGGCTCTGTGCAGGATGTTTCCGGGCTAACACCAAAATTGTAATGGACGTAAAAAAAGATGTGTGTTGACGAGTTTATTACCGGTTCTTCTCTCAACAAAACACCTTCCGAATCCGAAGTAAACTTAGTATTAAGTTAAAATTTGACGTTTTTATTTACTTTTTATTTTGAAATAAATGATTATTTTATTTTATTTTTTTATTTTATGGAATGTATCAGTTTGTGCTGAAATGTCAATATTCTTTTTAAAAATGAACTGTTGTTGTGGCTGTGTAGTGCCAGGTTAGAATAGCACTACCCCATTTCTTCCGGTGGGTGTACGTAAGAGGCGACTAACGTTATTGGGGCTTTTAAGGGATTTTTGGGCGACGCGGTTAAGAGACCCAACATAAAAAACCTTTATTTCATAATTTAAATCTTTTTGTTCATGAAAACCTCATGTGGGGGTTATTACTAATAAATAAAGAATAAATAAAGGAAAGAAAAATTTCGACGCAGGCGGGGATCGAACCCGCGACCTCGAGTAAACGCCCCGACGCTCTGCCAACTGAGCTACCGTGTCAATTGGCTGCCAGTGCGAAATTCTTCTATCCTTTATTTCTTTTACACGTTTAAGTCGAGGTCGCGGGTTCGATCCCCGCCTGTGTCGAAATTTTTTTTTCCTTTATTTATTCTTTATTTATTAGTAATAACCTTTATTTCACCATCTTTTCCCCACACAACTTCCAATGGTGGCTTAGGAATTTTTATTTCCCTAGCTCTGGCTACCCTTAAAAGGGATATATAGCCATGAGTATATGTATGTATGTTTTAGTGGTTAACGGCTGTATTATAAATTTTATCCGAATAGAATAGAATAACTCTTTATTGCACATCAAACACAAATTTACAAAAATAATAATATGATCAAACAGTTTAGATCGAATATTAAATATGTCCGAAAAATTAGACACACCCGTGGCTTACAAAACAACCTAGCTAACCTATACTCACGGCCTCAAATCCCAAAACGAGGTGGCCTAAACCACAGAATCAACGCCACTTTTGTTAGTCGACTGGAGAGAAAATCATAAAAAAGAGAACTGATCAATTATGAGTTCCATGTTGTATTCTGCATTTAAAAGCACTGAATATCGCGCAGATACTAGTTCCACAAATTGCAATATTCGTTATTATAATATGCAGCAAAAAGCACTTAACACTGCACCGATATTATTTCAAGAGCTATACAATATTGGTGATGTGTATCTGTTTTTTAACCGGCTTCAAAAAAAGTAGTGTTTGCAATTCGACCATATTTCTTTTTATGTTTTTTTCGCCGATTACATCGCTATTTGTGAACCGATCTTGATTATTATTATTTTTTTAGGAAGAAGATACTCCTGGAATGTTAGGATATCAGGGACTGATGATGGAATCCTGGAGAAATCGAGGGGAACCTTCAAATTTTATGGGCACATGTACCGCGTTTTACATATTTTCTGAAGTTATATTGGCATTTGCTTCTGGAAATTATAATGTTATGCTGCTGAGCTGATGATGGAAGGTGTAAATCCTTAATCACTAGGAGTTAGGAAATAGTTCTTTCAATATGAATATATAGATTATATGGGTTGTCTGGAAGAGATCGCTCTTAGTGATAAGACCGCCAGTTGTACTTTGGCTTTTATACCGATCTTTTTTTTGTAATTGTTGTTTTTATTTTGTAATGTGCAATAAAGAGTTTTTTATTATTTCTACTCTTCTTCGTAGCTTTTATGAAGAGAAGTACAGGTTCACTAAACATTTATTTTGTTATGTTATTGTTACTGAGAAAGTACCATTAGACCAGGATCTGATGATGGCATCCCAGGAAATCGAGGGGACTGTCGAAACTCACAATTATGTGACAGTGTATTTGTTCAAAACGCCGATAGGCCTGCCCTGTATCACGTGAGAACACCGTCCAAGCAAATCGCAGGTACTAAGTATTACTACCTCTGCTAACCTCTTCGGGAATATTCGGCGTGAACGGCTGAGTCTCTTTTGAGTCAAGATGTAGAATCGTAGGCGATCGCCTATCGAGGGATTTCAAGAACAATGTTAAGATACATATGGTTGAGCCTATTTAATACTGTGCAATATGCCAAAATCTTCTATTCTTACAAATATAAAAATCGGAAATTTCAAAGTTGAAAAAACAACCGAAAATAAGCAATCGAGTGCTTAAAAGTAAGAAATAAGTTTTTTAATATAAGTTTAAGAAATATGAGTAATGTGATTAATATCTTAGGATTCTCTTTATTCCACTCGCGTCTGTTCAACCTACCTAAATCTTAAAATACTCTTAAATTAATTTTTGAGTCGGTGCCAGTCAAACAAATTCACCCTACTATCTATCTCTGATTATTACAATCTAAACAATATATATCTATCGTCTAACGTTTTAAATGGTAATACATACAAAAATCAATTTACTCTACTATACAGGTATCCTACATTGTACATGTACATGAAGTGCAAGATACACGCTTATTATCAACTGCTGGCACCGACTTATGTCATCTTGTAACTAATTTTCAAGGAACCTCTTGAGCTTTAAAATTTGTCACATAAGTTCTATACCTGGATCTACCAAGTTTTTTTTCTTGTTTTGTAAATTTCAGAACGTACAATATTGGAGTGTCCACCAGTTTGTGACAGATATAAGTGTGACTATAAGCCTAAAGATGCACACAGCGGTAGATCAACAGAAAACTTTGCTCTTAAAACAACAAAACTATAAAGTATAGTGAAATTTGTTTCAGCGCTGACCAGATTTGATATGAAACTGCAAATAGTAAGTAAAACTAACTCTAACATTTCCGAATATATTGCGAATCAGATATATTTTGTTTGTTTGTTTTCCGATACTTGGGTCGACGTGTTTATTAATCGAACATGAAATCATGTCTAAAAATACACATTGTAATAATTTGACATATAAGTAATTGATAACCACATCCATTCGGTTTCTTTTTAATTTACTCAGTTATTTTGTATAAAACAATTTTGTTATTTATTTAAAAGGCATTTAAACATTACCAAATTGTACAATGTGGCGATCGAAATTCTTTGCCTACTCATCGAAAACTTGTGGCGTGAGTATATAACTTATAATGCAGAGCGATTGTAAATAAAACTCTTAATAGTTAATTGTATAAATATTTAGACAACAAAGCATAACTTGAAAGAAACGTGTTTTAAACACAAGAAGCAGAAGCGAAATATTTTATAAACAGGCGCATTATAAAACAGGGCAAGAAACTGACAGTCAAGGGTTTAGTCCAAATATAAGATGTGCACAAAAAGGCAGGCATCCAAAGTATAAAAATAAAAGAGAATGTATGAAAATATTGATGGATGTAGACGAAATAATGACGTGAGTTTACGTACGAGTATGTTAGCATTTAGTTGGCCTCAGGCCAGAATTCGCACCCTAGACTTTGAAAATTATTGCCTACCCCTGTTCGACTAGCTACCAATTTAGGATACGATGCAATTAGTTTATTTAGTAATTAAATCGCTTAAAAAGTTAGTTTAAATAATACTTCATTTACCGTTTGCGTATTTTAACTTTACATAGTTACTTTTGACACTCAATCACCCGACTCAATTTCTGCCTTTTATTAACACGCTTATATTAGGTTTACCTGTATGTATGTAACAATGTATGTAGGTATGTATGTATGTAAACGACTCCTTTAAATTCGATTTTGACCCATTTTAATCGGACCGATTGAACTCAAAATTTGAACACTAATTGAGAATCAGGGACAATATAATAATTTCATATTTTCATTCCGCTATCCTGAGTATAGTCGCCGTGATTAAATATTTTCATATAATTCAGTAATAAAAAGTTAAGAATAAAATATAGTTTAAAAAAAAAACTAAAAAACATGCTTTTAAAGGTACATCAAACTAAAAAGTGAAAATAATATTTCCTAATAAAAGCTGAAAACGGAAATGAACTAAAATACTGGTACTATTGTGAAAAAGAGTGGGTTGCTCGATATATGAAAAATATGGCACAGAGAAAATATGCTTAATAGCGTGTTTCAAAGTTTTTTCATTTTAACTATATCTTTTTATTGTATATAACTTTCACCATAATAACTTACCAGCACTTCATATTTTTACTTGGTTGTTACTGGCTTTGTATGCTGAAAACAAGACTTTACCTAAGTAACTTTGCTATCTTCTCGAGGAAATAATGTATCATACGAGAGAGCTTCTTGATAACAATTGCAAACATGAACTAGTTTGAAATTTGTTAAATAAAGCTAGTCATGCAAAGTCCTTTTCCAAAACGTCGATACTAAATTATGAACTATAACTCTTTTGTGTCATGTAACTTTGTTAAAATATCATGTTACTATTCAGCATCTAATGAATAATTGAAAAAGACACCACGTAATCTCAAGGTATCAATGAAAGAGTCCAAAGACGAGGAAGTTAAAAAAAATCTAGGGGTAGTCCAGTGATCGAATTTAGACAATGAAATTAATTATACTGTTTTTATTTTCACGTCCTTGCTATAGACAATATATATGCATGTGTCTCAAGTCAAATAAATGATTGTGTGTAATGCATTAGTCATTGTTTTATCACCTGGTGTTCGGGTGACATTGCCGTGCCGGCTTAGAATTGCACTACCCCTTTCTACCCGGGGGTCACAAGAGGCTACTAAGGGTAGGTTTTTTAAGTGGTTTTTGGGTTACTAAATAATAATAATATAAATCGGAAATATCTCGATCTGGCTCACGAGATCACCGACATGTGGGGTGTGACTTCGACAGAAATAATCCCAATTGTTTTGTCCGCGAACGGGTTAATTCCAACCAGCCTCGCGACCAACTTGAGGAGGTTGGATTTCTGTGGCGTGTCGGTTCCAGCACAAATGCAGAAAGCGGTGCTGCTCGATACGGCTCGGCTCGTCCGTCGGTTCTTGAACCTGACTCCCTGACCCCGACTGACTGTGCTTTTGTCGGGGAGTACCGCCTCTCCCATTTAAAATTTATATTTTTATTTTCGGCCATGGGAGAGGCGAGAAACAAAAATGTAAAAAAAATAATATAATATACTTATAATCTGTAGAGAGGTCAATTCTGTACATGAAATATATTTTCAAAATAACGATCAGGTGGTGATAAGTGATCGATGCTGATGACAAAAATGCAATCAGTAAATTTTTTGTCTGTCTGTCTTTCTGTCTGTCTGTCTGTCGGTTTGTATATTCCTTATGGAAATAAAAACTACTTGACGGATTTTAACGAAACTTAGTACAATTATTTTTTATGCTCCTGGGCAGGTTATAGTATACTTTTCAGCAGAGTAGTAAAGGGGAATTTTGGGAAAACGGGAGAAGTTACTCCATTTTTTTAAGCTTCCGTCGCGTGTGCAGCCTATATGGTTAAAGTTATATAGAAATTATGAATTACGGAAATATTTCACATAAAATTGTCTAAAAAATATCCGTCAACAGCATATGTCTATCTTTTATGGTTGACTCACAATAACATGTGTAACTCCTGATAGCTTAGCTGTTCGGAGAATTCTGACTATATTTGTTTACTCTTACGTTTATAATACTCTCACTCATCTCTAATAGAAAAAAGCTTACGTTAATACGCATTAAACAAAAAAAAAGAATCATAGAAATCGGTATAGAAACACCAAACTTATACTTGAAACTAACCATCGCGCCGTCGTCGCACTAGAATACTGAATCATGCTATAAGAACTATTTTTGTGTGACGATTGCTCGGGCAAAAGACAGACCTGAGCATATGTATGATGTATGAAAAGTATGTAACTCTGATTGTTAGTTTGCAAGGGTTTACTTTCGGAAATACTGAACCGTTCATAAAAGTGCTTTCACAATCTCAAAGCTACACTATTCAGGAGTGCTAGAAGTTGTAACCATTGCGCTAAATTTCACAAAGGGCGAGCAGTGATTGAAGAAACATCAGATATTTTTAAGACTTCGCTACCCGTGCGAAGCTGGGCCGATCCACTAGTAGATAGATAGATAGATTAGATAAATGGTTTCCGCAATTGGTCACTACAGGGCCATTTCACGTGGGCCACGGCCGTCATTCTATCCACCCGAGCTCCATCCAGAAGTCAACTAGTTGTGTAATATGTTTTAAGTGATTTGTCATACTACCTGTGTTTTCCAAGTTGGTGTGGCGTTGGTCGTTCAAGGTGTTACACTCGAACATTACATGATTTACCGTCTCTTCTGTCTTCATGCAGGCTCTGCATAGTGGGCTGTCTGTGATTCCTAGTGTAAAGTAGTGTTTGTTTAGTGAGCAGTGTCCCGTTATGATACCTGTAACCATTCGTAGTTTTCTCCTGTCTAGGTTCAAGAGTCTTCTAGTGAGCTGTGGATTCAGGTTCGGCATTGCTTCTTTGGATTGTCGGCATTCTGAAAGGGCGCGCCATATTACCTTGTGTTGTTCTTGTGTTCGTTCCCTTAGCCACGTACGATATTGGTTGTATGGGATTGGTATGATAGGTTCCGGTCCTTCTATTGTGTTGCTGGATCCTCTGCGGGCCAGTTCATCGGCCGCGTCATTTTCAAGCGAATTACTGTGTCCTTTTATCCATTGCAATGTGATGTTGTTTTTCTTGGATATACTTTCAAGTGACTCGTGACATTGTAGTATGATTCCATTATTGGTTTCGTTGTTTTTCAGAGCGTACAGCACTGCTTTGCTGTCTGACAGTATTCTGATGTTTGTATTTTCAACTTTTCTATTTATTATGGCTGTTGTTGCTAGGAGTAGACCTATACATTCAGCTTGATAGACACTATTGTGTTTTCCTAGCGTTGAATATGTCTTGATGTTGAGGTCGTATGAGAAGGCTCCTGCCCCTGTTCCCTCATTTGTTTTCGATCCGTCTGTGTATATTCTCAACTCTTTTATGTTGGGGTGGTCGTTTGGTTCTTCCTCAAGATTGACTTGATAGTGTTTGTTGAAGATGTATCTCTTTTGTATTCTGTCGCATGGCCCTGCCAAAAGGGGTTGATATTTTATTTATTTATTTATTTATTTATTTACGGAAAACAAACAGCTTTAACACAACAATTAGCAAAAAACAATAAAAATTAAAACATAGCCAAAAAAAGTTTTCACATATTGGTAACGAACATGCGCTTAATTAAGTAATTACTGTAAATTAACTAACAATATAAGAACTAGGAAAGATAGTAGATTAACAAAATTGACAATCAAGAAAGAAATTGTGGTTTTAATAATGAACTGGATAGAAATAGAAAGATTTGTGATCATCCTAAAAGAATAAATTTGCCATATTTTTTTTTAAACAGTGAGGTATTGATATTAAAAAAGTCTAAATCAACTTGACTACTCAGTGAATTAAAGCTTCGAGCCGCTCGAGTCATAAAAGTATTTCTGCGATAGTTCGTACGAGCAAGCGGAACAGCAAGAGTTTGTTGGTCCCGTGAAGTTGAGCGCGGTACCCTTAAGTGGATAGAGGACAATAAATCAGTGCAATCAATCATACCATTTGCGATTTTCATCAGAAAGTCTACATCTGCTATTTGCCTCCTAAATTCTAGTGGAATAAAATGGTATCTCTTACATCGCTCTATATAGTTGGTGTCTAAAGTTCCTGATTTGTATTCTAAATATCTCAGGAATCTTTTCTGTAAGGATTCCAACCTAGATATATAGCATTTATATCCGGGGTTCCAAACTGGAGATGCATACTCTAAGATGCTGCGCACATATGAGCAGTAAATAATTTTTATAGCTTTTATGTCATTGAAATATTTGCATGACCTGATTAAAAACCCCATCATTTTTGATGCTCTGTTGACAATAGATGTTATATGTTTGTCGTAGAGGAGCTTAGAGTCCTGAATAATGCCCAAATCCCTCATTTCATTTACCCTAATTAGCGTCGAATCTTTAATGCAATAATCAGTTAGAGAAGGTTCTTTTTTTCGAGTAAATGACATCACAAAACACTTTTCCACATTCAAATCTAATCTGCTTTTTTCGCAATAATCTTGAAATCTACGTAGATCATCCTGAAGACTATAGCAGTCCTGAAGATGATCCACAACCTTCATGATTTTCATATCGTCAGCAAATAAGACAATTTTTGAATAATGGAAACATTCTACTATATCGTTAATAAAAATCACAAATAATAAAGGGCCAAGAAGAGAACCTTGAGGTACACCAGAAGGTATTTCTATCCAGTTAGATATAAACCCATTGGCAACAACACACTGGGTTCTTTTAGAAATATAGGATTCGAACCACCGGAGCAAATCACCATGAATACCTAACGCCTCTAGTCTCTCCAGTAATAGAATATGATCAATTCGATCAAATGCCTTTCGGTAATCAGTAAACACAACATCAACCTGTCCACCCGCATCCATGCCGTTTGAAATAAAATCATGGGTTAATATGAGATTGGAAGTTGTGGACCGTTTTTTCAAAAAACCATGTTGTTCTGGCGATAGTAGGCATTTAATTGATTCATAAACCTGTTCATAGACTATACGTTCCAATATCTTGGCGAAACAACTAAGTTTTGATATTCCTCTGTAATTTTCTATACAACTTATATCACCTTTTTTGAGAATAGGAGTTATAAATGCCGATTTCCAAACCAATGGTATATAACCCTCTTGTAGTGATCTCTTAAATAAAATTGATACCGGAAATAGTAATGAGTCTGCACAATTCCTAATTACAATAGGAGATACATTATCTGGTCCTGCACTCTTCTTGATATCTAATGTCTTAAACAGCTGAAGGAGGCATGTGGGATCTATTTCAATTGTTGAAATAGTATTGACGAGTAGATTCGATTTCTTATCTGAATAATTTGGGAGGATCCTTGAATCGGATGCTACGAAATTTTTATTGAAGTAATCGGAAAAAGCATTGCATATATCTACCCCAGAAGTAAACGATCGATTTTCGTAGGTCATAGTAGATGGTATATCATTGTTTCCTTTTTTATTATTTTTAATATATGACCAGAAAGATGATGGATCAGAGGCAATATTATTTTGTATGCGTGTCATATAATCAAAGAAACATTGACGTTCTACATCCTTCACTCGCTTGCGCAGTATGGAAAAAGATTGGTAATCAGACAAATTATTGTAAATTTTAAATTTTCTATGGTATTTATTTTTTTCTTTAAAAATATTTATAAGAGCTGGAGTGAACCAAGGAGGGTAAATATTTTTATTACCATGCTTTTTAGGAATATATTTTTCAATCAACTCATGCAAATAAGAATAAAAAACCGTTGATGCACTCTCAAGGGAAATTGAAGAGAGCTCGTCTACCCAATCTATGTCATTTAACCTACTTTTTATGGTTTCATAATCACCCTTGTCATACATATAAATTTTTCGAGGCTTTTGTTTTAGAAGTTTAAGGGAAGCTATCTGAAGAACGATATCCAATGCCCTATGATGTAAATCCTCAGGGACCAGCGGACTATCACACGGTAAAACTGTTAAAAACGTATTAGAGATAATTAAATCTAAAATACGATTATTGATATTTGTAATACTATTGTACTGATTCAAATTGCATTGGTTAAGGGTGTCAATAAAGTTTGCCTGATAGTCACCTATTAAAGAAGATACTTCGTTGTCTGAATTCCATTGGATATTTGGTAGGTTAAAGTCACCTAATATAAGAAAATATTGGTCAGAAGTACCCAAAAAAATATCGTACAACTTAGAAGAAAAATTTTCAAGTTGAATCATCAGGGAGTTACCCAGATTTTCCTTGCATATATATACAGTACAGACATTAATTTTTCTAATTTTACCGTGTAATGAATTTAGCGTGATAGTTATCCAAAGATCCTCAGCCGAAGATCTCCAGTTCCGTTGCTCAAAAGCGGGTAGGTCACGCTTCACTGCTAAAAGAACTCCTCCTCCTCTGGTTTGATTAGTAGACTCATAGCACCTATCCCTTCTCCATACCGCATATCTAGCATCAAAAAGCTCATGATTACTGACGCCATCCAGCAACCATGTCTCTGTTATAGATATTATATCATAATTGTTTAGCAGAATATTCCTTTTAAAGATATTTACTTTACTGCGTAGACCTCTAGCATTCTGGTAGTAAATATTAAGAGCCATTAGAATTGTAAGATATTAACACTATAGAGTACGCAACAGTGCATAAAAATAAAAAGCAAACGATATAAACAGTCATTACATTATAAAACATAAAATAGTAATTCATTTCGGGTAAACAATAAAAATTAAAACGTAATAAAATGTAAGTGTTGATGTAAATCGCGGTTAGCAACTGGTCTTGTAAATGTTTAATAATTGTAAGTAGATAATCGGTATACGCTAATCTAATTATCAACGTGGTTAATATTAAGGTTATAATTGATTGCACCTCGAAAAAGTTGCTGGTATGATTCACCATTTGTAACAAAAGAAATTTATGACTCGGCGAGCTCACTTGAATAGACTTTTTTCTATATAGGTTTTTGTGAAGCGATATGAATGCAGGGTTTCGCAACCTTGTGGTTACGCTGCAAACATAAGATATTGATTTGGAAAGTTCAGTTATTTTAATACAAGTTACAACTAAAATGCTAAAAAACTTTTTTAGAAAAATAAGTAATTTAGAAATAAATAACGACAGAGTTAAACATATGGAGTATAACACCTGTACTATGTTTGAGAAAGATCTTAGAAATAAAAGCAAGCTATAATATATTAAAATTAAACCATTTTGGATATGTCCTCTTCGTTTCTTATAACAAGGACGGGAGACGTAGGGGATTTCCGAGCCAAGATTTTGCATTGACGCACCCAAACAAATTGAAAATTCACTTCCGCTTTACGAGCTTTGACTTTAGAAAGTAAATTTTTGTTGTGAACTGTGAGGTGATCATTAATGAAGATTTTCTTATTTCCACTAAACCCTAAAGAACTTTGTAAAAGTTCCTTATAACGGCGCATTGAAGAAATCAGCTCTTCTTTTTTATAGCGATTTATAAAAGAAACAATAATTGGTTTATCTTGCTCCTTAATTCTTGTCTGCACTCGGTTCACTAAATTAATGTCTGTTTTAACGATCGGACAATTGAGCTCAGCACCAATCTTTAAAACAATGTCGAAGAGATTTTCATTTTTCTTGAATGGAACATTTTTGATCTCCACATTATTCGAGCGGTTCATTTGCTCTCGGTCCTGTATTTGACTTTCAATTAATTTAATGCTTGCTTGAATTGATGGTATTTCCGACGAGAGATTTTCCATTGATTTTACTCTGGTCTCAACAGTTTCAATTCTTTCAGTAAAAGAGTTTATAAGGCCATGAGCAATTTCCAATGATGATTTCATATGGCATATATCTTCCTTTATTGATCTAACATCCATTATAAGAGTATCCAAAGAGTTGAGCTTTGAAAGGATTTCTTTCAACTGTTTATCCAGTTTAACCTGACTGTTTTCGTCCTTAGTGTTTTTCAAAGCCTGTGGGTCATCTCGAGTAATTTTCATGGACGTAGACTCTTGGTAACGAAGTTTGCAGTTAGAACACTGCCATTTCGCCTTATTCTTCCCTAGCTTACGGTAACCTGCTTCTGAAATTCCTGCACACACGAAATCGTATTGATTATGACATAGACTACACACTGTTCCGTCTGTAAACGAGGTGTTGCAATCAGCACAGATCGAACTCATTTTGCTAATAAAAGGTTTGCAACCACTGATCTTCTCTTGGAACAACCGTGCGTCCAAGCCAAACGTCTATCAATAACTGATTCCATTGCCTCTGCCATGATTGTTGTATGTTTTATTCTGGAGTCTTTACTTAATGTTTTGTTTCGATCTAATCTGATGGTGGCCATTGCTGCTTCTTGTTGTATGTAAAGATGTAAGGGAGGCAGGTTGAACATTACTTGTAGAGCAGCTGTTGGTGTTGTTTTCATGGCTCCTGATATTGCTATGCATGCCATTCTTTGTACCTTCTCTAGGTCTTTTTGGCATGTGCTCAGCACGGTTCTTGGCCACCAGACCAGGGCACCGTATGATATAATTGGTCTTATTACTGTTGTATATAGCCAATGTGTGATGCGTGGGTGTAAACCCCAGTTCTTTCCTAGTATCTTTTTACATTGCCATAGTGCTATTGTGGCTTTCTTTATTGTGTTTTCTAAGTGTTTGTTCCATAGCAATTTGCTGTCTAGTGTGACTCCTAGGTATTTAACCGTCTTCGATAGAGTTAGCGTTGTGTTGAATAGTTTTGGTGGGTCTGAAATGTTTATTTTGGTCTTTTTCGTGAAGAGTATCATTTCTGTTTTGTTTGGATTCACGCTGAGCTGTTGTTCTTCACACCACTTTTCTACTATTTTAAGTGCGTGATTCATTTGGTTTGATATCGTGTTTTCGTTTTGCCCGTCTATAAGAATTACAATGTCATCTGCATAGCCGACGGCATAGTATCCCTTGTTGTTAGGTTGCCGTAGGAGATCGTCTACCACTAGGTTCCAGAGGAGTGGGGATAGTACGCCACCTTGGGGGCATCCTCTCATTACTCGGGCTCTGGTTACTTCGTTTAATTCGACTTGTACGGCTCTTTGTCCCAGCATGTTCCCGATCCATTTTCTCATGGTAGTGTCAATATTGTATCTTTTAAGTGCTGTATTTATGCATTGAAAGGTGGTCTTGTCGAATGCTCCCTCTATATCTATAAGTACAGCTAGTGTCATAAGCTTTTGACTCATTGCTATTTCTATTTTTGACACCACTTCATGTAGAGCTGTTTCTGTAGATTTGCCTGCAGTATAGGCATGTTGTCTTTTGTGTAGCGGCTTGGCTTTAAGTGGTCCATCTCTAATATATCTGTCGCATAATCTCTCAAGTGTTTTGAGTATGAAAGATGTTAGGCTTATCGGTCTGAAGGACTTGGCTTGCTTGTAGTCTGTCTTCCCTGGTTTTGGTATGAAGGTGGCTTTCACTTCCCTCCAAGAGGGTGGAATGTATCGATGCGCGAGGCATGCCTGAAAGATATCTAATAGCCATTGTGTTATGCTAGTCTCCGCCCATTGTAGAAAGGCAGGGATTATACCGTCTAAACCAGGGGATTTGAAGGGTTCAAAGGTGTTTATGGCCCAACGAATGTGGTCTTCAGTCACTATTTTGTTGGCTGTTTTCCAGTCTTCTGGTGTGGGTTTTGTATGATTTATTTCCCATGTGTTTTCGCTTTCGTTCTCGATGTGACAATCGGGGAAGTGTGATCTTAGGAGTTCTGCACACGTTTCTTGGTCTGTACCTGTGTATGTTCCATCAGGCTTCTTAAGTGTGCTTAGGATTTTCCTGTCGTCGGTTGACAGTATTTTCCTAACTCTGTTGGCTTCGTTGTTTCTTTTGATTGTTTCTGTGTATTCTTTCCATGCCTTTCTTTGGCATGCTCTGGTGTCTTTTTTGTACTGATCTCGCGCTGCCTTGAAGGTGTCCCATGCTTGCGGTTGTCTTATATGCTTGGCTCTGTTGAATATTTTTCGTAATTCTTGTCTTTGTTTCTCTAGTTTCTTATTCCACCACTTGTCCTTTGGTTCGCCGACGCGTACCTGTGTTAGGGGACAACTGGTTTCATATGAATTTATTATGGAATTAGTAAGAATACTTACGTTAATGTCTATTTGGTTGGTATCTTCTTTCATTACCTTTCGTTCGTGTTTTGCTAGTTCGGATTCGACGAGGTTTCTGAAAGTGGTCTTGTCGGTACGCCGTGGATTGCGCCGTGGCTCTGGTGGTTTGATGTTGTAGTCG
Source organism: Bedellia somnulentella (assembly GCA_963576735.1). Taxonomy (NCBI): domain Eukaryota; kingdom Metazoa; phylum Arthropoda; class Insecta; order Lepidoptera; family Bedelliidae; genus Bedellia; species Bedellia somnulentella. The sequence continues at coordinate 17,419,949 of OY755185.1, forward strand.
ATGTTAAAGCATATCCATCTGTGATCAGATAAAGATAATACCTCAGTACAAACTCTCCAATCTGTGGACATTGAAAAAGCTTGGTTAGTGGCAAAAGTGGCGTCTACTATGGTTTGTCCTCTGCATGTTACCCAAGTCGGTTCTGAGCCTACGTTGAGTATGTTCAGGTTAGTGGTGAGTAAGTAGAGTGATAATTCATCTCCTCTCTTGTTTGAGTCGGGGCAGCCCCACATTGGGTGATGTGCGTTGGTGTCTGCGCCTATTATTATTTCGTATTTGTGTGTGTCTACATACTTTACCAGGTCTATCATTTCCGTAGGAGGGCAGTCTGCGTCTGCGTCCCCAGGCATGTAGACTGAAGCTAGTATAATGTCTGCGGTGCCTTCTTCTTCGTCCTTGACCCCGAGTCTTAAGGTTGTTAAATCTCTGGAGCAGAATTGAGATAAAGGCATAGTGTAGTAGTGTTTAGGTACATATATGCATGTTCTTGGTTGGTCTGTGATATTTGTGTTAAGAATTAGCTTACCTCCAATATTACTGAGTCCACATATTCTGTTGTCTCGCACCCATGGTTCTTGTATTAGTGCGATGGTGTTGTTATTTTTCTCCAGTTCTCGTCTGAGTGTAGTTGTAGCTATTCTGCTATGCTGGAGATTTGCTTGTATTATTTTTATTTTATTTTTGTTGCTTTCTTTGTTGGGTTTGGCGTTGTTAGGTTGAGTGCTTGATTGCTTAGTCGGAGAGAGTGACATCGCAGGGCTCGTTTAATCCTAACTCTGTCTCAATGTCTTCTGGCTCGTCTTGTCTTGGCGAGGAGTGCAGTATCCAATCTTCGGCTCGCTTTTGCTCTGTCAAGGCCATATCTGCTAACCTCTCTGTTTCCTTTTGGATCTCGCACATTTCGCTCTCGCTTATATTTATCTCGTCGAGATCATTGGTCTCCATTGGTGTCGATTTTTCTGTCTCGGGTTCCGGTGGCACGTCAGTTAGCTTACCCTTGTTCAGGAAGCGGACGTATATAGTGCCAGTAAGGTAATGTACCCGCCGCTCCCTCAGCATGAGCTTCTTGACCTCATCCGGGTGGAGGTGGAGAGTAATGTACATACCCTTCCACTTCCCCTCGGTCGAGGTCGTCGCCCTGCTTACGTGCCACTGTTTCATGTCGTAATGGGGGTTTTGGCCAGCCAAGACTTTTTTCAGACGCTGTAGGTCCCTGTTGTATTTGGGGACAAATAACACGCATCGTACCCTATTGGGTACATCAGTCTGGCTGACCACCCGGAGTGTTTCGGCTTCATTGGTCCACTTGATTTGTTTGACGTTCTCTTGTAGCCATGTTTTGGCGTAATTGTCCTCACACCATGTTCTCAGGACCCCGTCGATCACGATTGGAAAACCGCGGAATCGGGGCATCTGCGTCTCACAGTCGAAGATCAATTCCGACAGTTGGTCGTTGATCCACTCACCTTCACTTGCGGTCAGGTCACGAGGTGGGTTGACACAAATCGCCAAGCTCAGGTCGGAGGCGTGGGTTTTGGCAGCGGTCGCGTAGTTCTTCTGCTGTCCGGTTTGTTGGCTTCCCGTTCTTGGTCGTTTGGGGTCTGGTTGCTTTTGAGCTGGCGAGATTGTGTCATTCGGACGTTCTCTTTTGCTTGTTGATGGTTCTGGATTGGTGCGTGTCTTGTCTGGTTGGTTTGCTTCTCTTTTCCAGAGTTGTCTTCCGCGTCGCCTGCGGTATGGTCTGTCACTTTTATGAGGGTTTTCTTCTTTTCGGGTAATACTACCCTGACGAGGCGACCCCTGCCGGCGGCGACCATCACCCTCGCCACGTTCCACGTCACGGGAGTGACGTGGTTCGTCTTGAGGGTGGGAGCCTGCCGACCTGGGTCTCTCATCAGGGCGTGAACGTCCGACGCTTGAGTGCCTTCTCTGTCTCTCATCTTGTCTTGAGTAAGCCCTTTCCTCTGGTGGTTGCTTAGGTTTGGGTCTTCCTTCTTCGTGTCTTTTCTTGATAGCTTTGGCGCGGGGTATAACCCTTTGCCAGCTGTCGTCAGTGTAGGGGTCAGGTTTGCATGTCGCTGAGGTAGTCGAAATTGCAGTTTGTTCATGACTTGTTGACGCTAAGGCAGCCGTGTCTTGTTTTTTCGGCGCTGAGGCAGCCGGATTTTGTTTGTTTGGTGGCGCTGAGGCAGCCGTGTTTTGTTTTTGATTAGTCGGCGCTAAGGCAGCCGTAGTCGCTGCTTCCGCAGCCTCCTTCTCCTTCTTCTTCTCCTCGCCCTTCCTCGAACATTCGAATGCCCCCCCCAGAATACGACAGGAGCTGCCCGACCTCGGAAGATCGGGGTGGGATTCCCCCACGGAGTGGGGACCCACCTGGGTAGTTCTCTTTTCGGATGTTGACTTCTTCATCTTTGCTTCGGTGTGGATGGTTTTTGAAAGGAGGTTTTCCTTCCTCCTGGGGTTAAATAAAATAAGAAAGGGAGGGAGTGTCGGGTAAGGAATAAAAATATACTAAATATATATGGATGTATATGTGTTTATAATACATAGAGGATACACACATATTGGGAGATAAATATATTAATAAACTATTTTTTTTTTAATAACGTTGGGTATTGGTTGTAGACTAAATACAAATAAGTGCATATATAGACAAGCCCTCCGTAATTAGCTACCTTCGCCACAGGAGTAGGTGTAGATAAAGTAAGCGGGACCTGTTACTGGCTAGGTATTACCAGGGTGCACGAACTTGGACGTTTACGGTAGGACATTTGGTGAGTGTGCCTGATAGTTCTCCCGCTTGGCTGAACGTGCACTGGACCAAGATCCCTCACCTTGCACCCCCTGTCCACTAGTAATTAATACAGATAAACGTTAGTAAATTTGTTTTCCATGAACTGGCGTTGTTCAATTAGTTGTACGATTCTGAAGGTAAAGCGGGACAGTATCAAAACGGTATAATGAAATCATAAATCTGCGCTTAATAAAGCTGAATGCGGACGACAGATGTTTCATATCAGTACGCTGAAATAGTTTAGCTCCTATGATTTGCCAATTTTGGCTAGATTCGCGTTAGGTATATGTTATACACAACAGAATATTTATTTTCGAATAATTAAAATGACACAATACTAACACATTCGCAAAATTTTCAGTATATTAACAAGATTGAGAAGAATATAGATGAAAGTATGTTATGTAAATAATTGTAAATGTAATGGTACATAAGTTTGGGAAATAAAGGCATTTTCTTTATCCTACTGGAAATTTAAAATTACATCAAGTAAACAATCTTAAGAACTTCAATAAGTTCACGGATATGGCTTAAAACCGTAGTTAGAGCCAGTCCAGGAGCACATTGGCTGCCGGGAACCAAACATAACATAATATTCTGTTCTTTATAAAACCGTCAATATTATCACTAGAACTTTAAGAGCATTTGAGTGTAGCTGTTTTTGTACAAATATAATTTCATATAGCTCAGCTCAACTTAGTCACTTTCCTCACCATTAAAAAACATGATAAATTAACCAAACATGCATTAGAAAAAACATCCAGGACAAAAAAATCGACATCAGAGGCATTTCACCGAGCAATATTTTAATGATCATACCGATATTAACATAACTCACTAGTTACTCAAAGTAAATCAGATAACTTAGATTATTATGTAAAATCAGCACGTAATAAAACAAATGAACAAAGAACAACTAATGTCTGTTTTGTTATAGGTACTTCTAACCAGCTATTCCGCTCGCATTTAACACTGGAATACTCCCACTGGGGCATGGAATGAACACATGTACATTTAGCTTTAAGCACTCAAAACCCAATCCAAGTTTTAAACTCAGAACGCTAAAACGCAACAGCACATCGCTTGATTATTAAGACTGCAGTCAATGCGCTTATTATCAGAAGTCTTTTGTTGGCTATTCATTGTTTCGTTTATGTAATTCATGCTGACTTTCACAAAAAAAATAAGCAAATTAACCTTCAAAAGATAACTTATGGAGTTTCGATCTATATAATGTACATAACATAAACACATTCATATACTCACATTTTTTTTTCGGGGTATAGGCAAATACATCTATCGCCGCTTTGTACGATATTAGTAAACCTCTAGATGCATTATGATTCAAAAATCTTCTTTTTTATTTTTAATGTCTGATCTTGGAGCATAATTTACATTTAATTTTATTCGTAGCCCCTATATGGCTAGGCCTATTTATAATATGGCAAGGTATAGTAAGAACTTTAAATCAAATATTCCTTAGCTTTCTTCGGAATCGAACAGGAAAAACTTACTTATAAATACTTTCGCCGATTATTCCCATTGGGGTAGTCTGAGACTATCGATCGTCACTTTCTACGATCTTGACAAATCTCTCATGCTTCTCTTACATTCATATACATATAATCCCTAGATGGGGTAGCCAGAGCTAAGGAATTAGAAATTCCTCAGCCACTTTCGGAAAGTAAGTGGGGAAAAGATGGTAAAATAAAGGTTTTTGGTGATGGATCTCCCTCCGCATCGCCCAAAAGTTAATACAATATTTATAAATAAATACAATATATCGTCCTACCAGCAGTAACATAAGGATATTGGATCCAATATAAAGAACTACAATAAATACAGACAGATGTAAACAACGTTCGTTCGGTAAAATCGTATGATGTATTCACAAAAGCTTGGTCCCCGGGGCGTACATATTATTCATGTTTCTACTCACGCAAATAACATTATTTAGGATTTTTCGTTCAAATACAATTCGTCTCAATGTGTGTTTGGTAAAGATAAATAATATCCAAAATTTTATTTTGAATAACGTAATTATAATACTTCATAATAATCAAAACTTCATTTAGAATATCGTAATTATAATGCTTCATAATAAATTAAATCTCCTACTGAGAACTTGACTGATTTACATAACATAACATAAACGTTCACGCCGAATATCCCCGAAGGGGTTGGCAGAGGTACTTATACTTCTGAACATCACGTGACTTTGTCACCTGGTGTTCAGAGTACCCACGTTTTGCATGGACAGTGTACTCACGTGATAGGGGGCAGGCCTATCGCCGTTTTGTACGAATACACTGTCACATGACTAAGTACAACCCAGCCATGTGGGTTTCCTCACGATGTTTTCCCTCACCGTTAACAACCATGATAAATTAACCACACATATGTCTTTAGAAAAGACAAATTGGTGTAGGCCCGACCCAGGATTTGAACACTAGTCGCTTGCACGATAACCGAGTGTTCTACCCACTGGGCTATCACGGTTGTTTAAAAAAAGACCTAATTTTTACTCATTAAGTCACTTTGATCACGCCATTAGTTAACATTAGAGTTGGCATTTGTGACAGAATTTTCTAGCTGTGCATGAATTAAAAAATATATATATTATAGTCTTTTATTACGCTGACTTCGGATTTATATGATTGTTAAGCTTTTCCTACTTGTCTTTTCGACCACAATATTCTTCTTCCTATCTTGACTCAACTTTGATGATTTATGTTTATTTATTTATTTATTTATTTAAGGAACACCAACAGCATACATATTAACACAATCATATGATTATATATAACTAAAGTCTTATTCTAATATTGTATGCCAATTAAAGGCGTACACGTCATATCAAACGTGCACTTTTATACGTACAAAGAAAAACACAAATTGCAGAACAATCAATGAACTAAAGGACTCAGCTAAAGTTTTTGCTGAACTAACTGCAAGAAACTCCTTAACACATTTAAACGAGAACAAATAATCATTTACGTGGTAAATCTCTGATTGAGTAGTGTTGCAAAGAAAGACTAGGGGGTGAGAGTGACCGTGCGTACGGTTAGCATTAGCAAATATAAAAGAATTCATTCAATTCATAGATTGCACTCATTTTTATATTTAATTGTTTAATTTATTAGGAATGGGAAAAAGAACAAAACCGTTAAAGTAACTTCTAATTTCAATTAATAATATTAAATAGTTACAGGTGTAAACTGAATATTATATACATACATATACTCACGGTTATAAATCCCTTAACGGGATAGCCAGGGCTTTGGAATGAGAAATTCCTTAGCCACTTTTGGAAGCTGATTTGGGAAAAGATGGTAATAATATATGATTTCGGTGAGGGTTGTCCAACCACATCGCCCAAAAATCACTTAAAAAGCCCCTATACCCTTAGTTGCCTCTTACGATCACGGGTAGAAATGGGGTAGTGTTATTCTAAGCCGACACGACACGGCAAAAGTTATGAAATTATCACTGTAATAATTTTGTATTAACTGACAGAGGTAGACAAATCTATCGTATCATTACATTTTATATTGTAAACGGCCATGGTAGAAACTATTTTTGAAATTGATAACCTAGGGCAAGCGATACAGTTTTCGTCACCCTGACTGTTATAACCACTCGTAAATATTTTAGAAAGAAAATGTAAATAATCATAAACAAATGTCCGAACCCATACCATAGAAAATATTTGCGAGTGGCTAAAACTGTCCAGTTGACAATAACTGTATTGCCTACCCTACTGTATGTTTTAAAAACGCGCGCACGCGGCGTCGCGTCGGGGAGACGGCCGCTCGATGGGCGCGCAGACGCTTTCCCGCGCCCGCAGGGGCCGCACCCCCTGAGATGATATTTTTCGCTGAACCAACGGCGCCTTAACTGTTTGGACTTCGTCATAATATAAAGTTCAAGTACTTAACATTTTATTTAGGCAAGAGTTTCATGTCACGTGACCTTGACGTCTTTAGTAAAAGGTGAAACTAGTTTTAACACAGTCGAGTGCTTCGTCTGGTAATTTTTCAAAGGCTCAAGCGGAAACCTGCCTACGAGAGTTTCCCATTAGTCTCATTTTCTTTGCCTCTACAATAATATGAATGTACTTTTTTTGTTTAAGATTTGGTTGCTGATTGCAAGTAAAAGGACATTATTTTTTTGAAATGATAATGTTCAACATGCACATAATATAATAATATTTTTCGTTTGTGAAATAAACTATTGCGATAAATTGTGTGCGAATCAATAGATTATTAAATATTATATAGGAAGAAGAACAAAATGAAAAAATTGTATTATATACGAATGTAAGAATATTTATCCAACAAAATAGAAATTTAATTGAAACAACTATTGATTTTCGGATATTTTCATCGCGTGTTATTACATTATTTTTAAAGCCCGACGTTTCGAAAACTTTTCAGTTATCATGGTCACGGGAAGACTGAGGTGTTATTTGTCATTATACAGTACTATAAAATTATTAATACTAACTACCTTCACAAAATTTTAAGTTACATTTGCGTTTAATATTTGCTATGTACAAAAAGAGTTAATGTTATGAAATTATTAATGATCTATTAATAATTTTATTTTACTGTATAATAACAAATAACACCTCAGTCTTCCCGTGACCATGATAACTGAAAAGTTTTCGAAACGTCGGGCTTTAAAACATAAACGACATAACATAAACGATCACGCCGTTTATCCCCGAAGGGGTTGGCAGAGGTACCAATACTCCTGAACTCACATGGCAAGCGCCATCTAGTTTCCAGAGAAGGTACCCACGTTTTGCTTAGACAGTGTACTCACGTGATAGGGGGCAGGCCTATCGCCGTTTTGTACGAATACACTGTCACATGACTAAGTACAACTCAGCCATGTGGGTTTCCTCACGATGTTTTCCCTCACCGTTAGCAACCATGATAAATTAACCACACATATGACTTTAGAAAAGACAAATTGGTGTAGGCCCGTCCCAGGATTGGAACTCACGCCCTTCTGTTTTTCGGGCGGGTGTTCTACCCACTGGACTATCATGTCGCTTTAAAAATAAAATAATAACACTCGATTAAAATATCCGAAAATCAATAGTTGTTTCAATTATAATGTGCAATCGTGAAAATCTTAGAAAATACTATAAAATAGAAATCGTTTTAAACAAGAACTATCGAACTGCAGAACAAGCACGAGCCGTGCGTGTTTAAACTAGTTATCGCGTGGGATAAAGCAGCCATGTCTTACGCACTTACTTAGTACCTATCGTATACTGCCATCTCATTCTAACCGTTATCGTGTCGATAAAATAGCGCTCGTGCTTGCCCTTCTGGAATCACTGGAAGTGGAACACGAAATGATTTGAAAAGCCAGCACTCCTGGGAATACAAATCCATTAAAACTGTTTTATTTCGCAACTCTCTGTCTCTGCAACACTTTGCGAATGTTTTCCGCTCAATAAAACATTGAATTAAATTATGAGCACAATATGCATTTGCCCATTTCGCTATCTTGAAAACAGTTTTGGTACTCGTATTACAACTATAAATTGAGATTCCTCTTTTGGGAATTAATAATATTCACACTATTAACTTTGAAAAAATATGGTTTGAGAAATATCGATGTCAGAGGTACAAGTTCAATAAAAAAATATATTATCTATTTAGTTTTGTATATGGGAGCCCCCATTTTTAATATATTATATATACTTACAAAAAAAACTCTATTTCTAGAACAACAGAGCCGGAGCAGAGAAATTATCAGTTGCATATTCAGTACGAATTGCAAAATGATCCATGTGTGAAAGCAACAGCCGTTCACACGAGATCACGAGACCGGCAAACAATTGATATCACATTAGCTGAGTTCCGAAACTCCATTCTTTCTCATGTGTTAAATATTCTTGAAATTATTTGTATAATTCGAGCGTATTTCCGAATATTTTCGTAATTATATTGGAGTAAAACAAGTATCAAATATTATTGATTTATATTCTGTGAAGTCTTTTCTCAAAGCAATGTTAAGACATTGCGACCGAGCAATGAATAATTCATCATTATCATAAATTAAGTCCGTCAAAAGTTTTATTACAACACTATGTCTTTGAGCGTTCAAACAGTTTTTAACCTTATAAAAAAAGAAATAAGCTAGATATTCATATTTATCTTACATTTATCACCATCTTATGGTTTCATGTCTTACGAATTTTTATTAATAAAATGTTAAGGTGCCCTCATTTTCAATGCTGAATCAAATAAATTCACGCCCGATTTCTGAATTGAGTGTTCCAGCTAAGAACAACTTAAGTATCGTTCTGTCGCATTGAAATCTTAACAACTGAATGAGACAAAACGATACTTCAGTCGTTCTCAGCTTGAATACTCAATTCAGAAATCGGGCGTCCGTCACTTATTGAAAAAACTGATTTAAATTTGGGTCGTGTCATCCAAAACCGATGCTTAATTTATGACGCAGTACAAAGGAAGAAGTGTGAACTACTTACTTGAATACTTTGCCGTAAAAAAACTCTCAGCTCATGGGGTCCAAATGCGTGTAGATTATTCAAGGAAACATCTACGTACCTTGTCGATACTAGCGGGGATCCTAGGGCTGGCACATAGTTTGCTCAAAGTAGTAGCATTGCCGTACAAAGGGGCAATGCAGCCAGCCTTTTGCGAGCCCTACCCGCTGGCGGCAGTAATTTTGAATGAAATAATGCTTAATTATTTTATTTTCTATCTTTTGTATATATTAAACATAACATAACATAAACGTTCACGCCGTTCGCAGAGGTACTAATACTTCTGAACATCACGTGACTTTGTCACCTGGTGTTCAGAGTACGCTCGTTTTGCATGGGCAGTTTATTCACGTGATAGGGGGCAGGCCTATCGCCGTTTTGTACGAATACACTGTCACATGACTAAGTACATCTCAGTCATGTGGGTTTCCTCACGATGTTTTCCCTCACCGTTAACAACCATGATAAATTAACCACACATATGTCTTTAGAAAAGACAAATTGGTGTAGGCCCGACCCGGGATTTGAACACTAGTCGCTTGCACGTTAACCGGTGTTCTACCCATTGAGCTATCACGTCAAATTAAACAAATTTTGAATAATAGGAATAATTTTAAAGATAACATAAACGCAAATGATCACGCCGTAAATCCCCGGAGAGGTGGTGTTCCGAGTGGTTCCTGGTAGTTCCAGGAACACCAGGTGTGTTCAGAGTACCCACGTATTGTTCAAGCAAATATTTGTACTCACGTAATCGGATGCAGGCCATTACCCGTCTAATACGAATACACCACATGATTAAGTACAACACTTGTTTACCCTCACTTTGGTTTGAATAAGTGGCAGGCTAACTTTATTCATTTACTTTAAATTTCTACTTGTTTTTTGATATTTTGTAGACTGGGTTGTGTTAACAAGTTCACAATCAGTTTCCAGCTTTGGTTTGTAAAATAAGGTTATTAATTGCAAGTCTGGGGCTTGATATTTTGTATATTGTGTTTTTAAACGGTTTTATTTAGCTCACCCCGTTTGTTTCTTTATTCTTGGGTCAAATTTAGTAATTCAAATTTCACCCTCTTCCTATCAGCCGATTAATCTGAAATTTTGTATACACTTTGGATTTTGGTGACAATATAATTATATTTATTCATTATCATTATAAATTCAAGATGGCCGCCGCTACAAAATGGCGGATAATTTAGGTTTTATTTATCCCATCAATATGGGTATCAAATGAAAGGGCTCAACAAGCAGAATACAATATACTATAAAAAAATGAAATCCAAGATGGCGGCCGCTACAAAATGGCGGATAACGTAGGTTTTATCAATCCCATCAATATGGGTATCAAATGAATGTGCTCAACCAGTAGAATACAATGTACAATATAAAATTAAAATCCAAGATGGCGGCCTCTACAAAATGGCGGATAACTTAGGTTTTATTTCAATCCCATCAACATGGGTATCAAATGAAAGGTCTCACCAAGTAGAATACAATTTACTATGCAAAATTAAAATCTCAGATGGTCGCCATACAGTGCACTATACCAGATCAATATTTTAGATGGGCGCAGCCACTAAATGGCATATAGTAATAAGATTTAAATTTAGAAAAGAAGAATGTTGCCTTTAATACTATCATCTTCTACAATACATAAAATGCAGGGCAGCACTGTGGATTACGCAGTCGTATACTTAGGTGCGAAACTGTTTGAAGAAGGTCAAGCCTACGTGGCTCTTAGTAGAGTCAGATCTTTGCAGGGACTACGTGTAGAGGAGTTGGACTGCAATAAACTAACGGGCAAGACACCTTGCAATAATGAAGCACTATATGAATTAAACAGAATGCGAAATAAAAACTAAAAACTAGAAAATAAAAATAGGTAAAAATACTTTTTAAGTTAAACGTTTTTATTATTAACATACAGAGAAATGTTTAAGATAAATGTACTAAAAACCTAAAAATAATAATAAAATAGATACAGTCGTGGGAATTACATACATATGCATAGACTAGACAAAAATAAAACCGTGGGGCACGTCAATTGTCTACAAATTATCGACTTAATGTGCGATAGAAGAAACGTTTAATTCGTCCTTGGGCAGTTGGCCCGCAGACGGGGAGGAAATTACTTACTATTTTCTTGCTCATGGAAATTCCAATAGTTATACACTCCATGTAAATAAAAGAGATGTTTCAACTAGTTTCTCGTCGGAAACTTACACTGCTGGCTGGCGATGAATCGGATTACTGCTTGCAGTTTGTCTTTAATCGACAAAACATATGATAAAAGTACTACTCGCTCAACACTATGAAACCCTAAAACTCGCTTATAATCGAGCTTGCTAGCTTGTTTCCACATTCTGCCCTATTTATCACATGTCCATCGTTGTCGGTTGAACAACTGCCCAGTTATAGTGTAACATTACAAAACAAACATTTTAATCAACGATTGAAGACAATTGACGTGCCCCACGGTTTTATTTTAGTCTAGTCTATGCATATGTATGTAATTGCCACGACTGTATCTATTTTATTATTATTTTTAGGTTTTTAGTACATTTATCTTAAACATTTCTCTGTATGTTAATAATAAAACCGTTTAACTTAAAAAGTATTTTTACCTATTTTTTTTGGTAACTAGTTCATTGTTGTAGCTAGATTGTATTGCTAAATAATATTTGTGTATTGCTAAATAATATTTGTCCTTTGCTAGTTTTGAGTCAGGCTGCTTCTTTTGTATTCCTTTGTTGTATTTTAGGTATCTGGTGGTCAAGTGTTTATTTGGGTTGTATTCTTTGTATTTGTATGTTGTAATTTAGGTTTTTATGTTGGTCAAGTGTTAATTATAGGTTATAAAATAGGAATTAATTTTTTATTGTGTGTGTACTGTTATAATACTCAGTAAGCTCTTCAATAAAACTCAGTTTCAGGAGATAGATTATTTATTCCATTTTTGATTAAGTGGCTTCAATCGTATTTGCCACAATTATTTCGCCAATGTCAAGTAAAAGTAAAATATTGCACAAGTTAACTCTTTAAATTTATCAAGACAACTGTCACTAGTCAGTGGGACGAGTATATTTATTCTAGAAGTCAACCCCTTTCCTTATTTCCGTTTATTCATAGATGGCGCCCTAATACATTTATCTTTTTAAAATTTAATATAATAAACATTAATACAAAAGTAATTCATCAGAAAACCTTGTAAATAAAATAAACCTAACACTCGTCCATCCTGACCTCGTGTATGTCCTCATACACGCATTTCATTAAATAGCTTACTTTACCTAACACTCGGCTAAGATAAACTTTAATTATCAAAAAGAAACAAAATAAAGTTAATAAATTATCATATCTCCCTTTTAAGTTATAAGATTAAATTTACTGACTAATCCGTTGCTTCAGAAGGTGTTCGCAAAGAGAAGAAGCAACAAAGAAACTCTTTGCATTCACATTTTTTCATTTTTTTCAAAAATATATTGTACAATTTTGGGTTTAACATATTATGCTACAAGGTTATTAAGATACAATTACAGAGCTTAGACTAAGACATATAATAAATAAAGATACAATATGAACACTTTTAATCTGAGTACCAATTACGACAACATTTAATTCTTAATCAATATAAAATATGCTCAACAAAAACATTACAGGTAGACTACAACTGTTTTCTTTTTCTTTTCCTTTTGTTTTTTTTTCTTTTTAACTCACTTAGATTACATACATTAACTAAAAATAACACTATTTTCAAATGAGGAGAGATAAATCAATTTAATTATCATTTCGTTGTTAAGTATGGCAAAATAAACTTTTTTCATATACTAAATTAAAATCATAGAGCAACAATAATAAAATAAAAAAAACTAATTAGAAAACAAATAAAAAGTAACAACAGTACGAGTATATTTAATACATAATTTTAATAACATAAGTAGATCTAAATATATTTATTGTTGTAATTTCTATAATTGGCATATTTAATTGTTTTTTTTTTAATTTAGTTTTAATTTAATTTTAATTTAGTTTCAATTAATTTAATTAAATTTTATATAAATCATTTTTTTGAATGTCATATCTGTAATGTTAGTAAAATTGTTAATTATTTCAATTTTTAAATCGAATGATGTGATTAGCCTATAATTGGTGTATTTAGTTGATATGTGTCATTTCAATTCAAGTACTTTTTAAGATTGTTAACTATTTTCACTGTTGGCAATCCGTAATAAATAAATAAATAAATGTATATTCTTTTCTCATGACTAAGAATCAAATCCATTCATTTAAACATGGTATATTCATATATTTTTTTTTAACATGTGAACCTATTCCATACTTACATCATTTCTTTTTTTTTATTAAAGCCTATGAACTAATTCCATGCATTCATAACATGTGAACCAACACCATTCTCATGAGTAAGTTTTTTTAATTTAATTTTATATAAGGGATGTATAAAATTTTGAAAGAAACGATTATTAGTCTTTTTTTTATCAAAGCCTATGAATTTTATTTTATAAAAGGGATGTATAAAATTTTGGAAAGAAACGATTATATATTATTAGTCTTTTTTTATCAAAGCCTACGAACCAATACCATTCTCACAGGCATTGACAAAATGTGAACAAATTTTATTCTCACGAGTTTGATTTTTAATTTAATTTTATATAAGGGATGTATAAAATTTTGGAAAGAAACGATTATTAGTCCTTTTTTTATCAAAGCCTACGAACCAATTCCATTCTCACAGGCATTGACAAAATGTGAACCAATTCCATTCTCACGAGTTTGATTTTTAATTTTATTTTATATGTCCCTTATAAATTTTAGGAAAGAAACGATTATTAGTTTTTTTTTATCAAAGCCTACGAACCAATTCCATTCTCACAGGCATTGACAAAATGCGAACCAATTTTATTCTCACGAGTTTGATTTTTATTTTGTCTTTTTTTTATATACATAAATCACGTAAAATTCTGGATAGAATCACTAATTGATCTTTATTTACCCCCAAACCGGATTATGTATAGATGTAGTATTCAAACATATATGTATATATAACAGCATAGATTGGCAATCAAAAACAAACGTCACAGCATACACGTCACATAAGGCGAGACCTCACACGTATACAACGAAGGTTTGATGTCCGTCGCGTAAAAATGCAATCTTACTTATTTTTGAGTATTGAGATATTTCAAAGTGTAAATTTGTGTCCAAAAGACTTATAAATTATGGTGACCTGTCCAGTACCTGGATGCAGTTCATTCAAGAAAAATAATTCACATAATTACAATTTTCGTATGTAAGTAGCTCCGCACTATTTCAATGACAGTATACTATGATTTAAAATTGCCACAAAAGCTTTGTATACGAATTTTTCGGAAATACTTTGCCATATCATCACATGAGCACTCTTTTTTCATAGGACTTATATTCGAAAAAGATATAAAATAGGCGAATTTTCGCTCAATTTCGTAAAGTTTAAGACCCACTTTGATTGTGATTTAATTTCTTTTTTTTATCGATGTATTTCTATATTCTTTGAAATCATTATAATGTGAAGTTTTGATTATATTTCTCATTTACGTTTAAGTTTTTGATAATTAATAATATCGTTATGACTACGATAGACATCTTTGCCAAATGCAAAATTATATTGGCCTTCGCTTAGGTAATGAATTAACAAAGTAAAACATATTAATTTTATCAATCATAAAATGAAATAAAATAAGCAGCTCAGCTACTTAGTTGTTCCGTTGCCACTAGTTTAAAATGTTGTATTGACGAATTGAAAATGCCCTTTCTAAGAAATTCGAAAAGCTTGCAGGCTTAATTATAAAAAAGTAGTAGGTGAATGTGACAAAGTTAACCATTATATCCAAAATTTATATTATGAGGGACGTCCTGTATTAACACTGTAGTAACGGGTTTTTACTTAATACAATAGCTTTAAAAAGTATGATTGTTGATTTTATACCGATGGAAAAACTGAAGGTTATTCCAACTTACAAACTTTCCCATGACTACTTGGAAACTAGGGGAGGATTTGATAATTAGCCTACGGTTAGGCAGTTCAGTGCTGCCTACAGACGCTTAATCTGCCACGTTGGATTAAAAATCGGTGACAAAGCCAATTGTTTACCTTATTGAACTAAAAATTACATGCCTGCAAAAGGTAAAACATGTTGATCTTTTCTATGTTATAAAAACTTATTGTACCATGTTATAAGGGCAAATAAAGATTACTATTCTATGAATGTTTGCTTATCAAAACAATTACTGAGACATATTATGTAATTAGAATACAATACGAGGCCAAATTTACAAAATATTAAAATACTAAACTAATAATAAACTAACTCTAATTGCCTCGCAGCTCGCATTCCCAACTCAAATTGTCTCGCACACATGCGCAGTTCACAAATATATTAATATAAGAATAAGATAAATATAAATATAATAAGATAATATAAATATATGATACACGCGAATTAAATCTTTGTTCTCGCCAATAATTAGTGATTTTACGATCTATAATATGTCGGTATTAAGATTATACATATGATTGTAAGTGTATTTTTTGTAATGGTAGGTTAGGTATGTGATCGAGTGAGAGATAAATAAGACTACTTTGAATCATAACTAAGAGCTACTTGCTTGTTCAGCAAACTCCAATGTTTCCAGCACTTCGTTTTAATTTCTTATCTGATAATTTAATCAATGACTTGTTTATGTATATTTTAGTTGATATAGGGTATTGTGTTTTTACATTAATGATAAGATGGATTGGCGTCGTCAGAGCTCTGTGCAGGAGGTTACCGGGCTAACACAAAAACTGTAGTTGACTTAAAAAGATGTGTGATGATCACAGGTATTGGGTGAGTTTTCTTTCGGGCTCCCCTCCCAACTAAAGACCCTCCGAATCCCAAGTATATTTTAGCTCAAAATTTAAAATTTAATGTGACGCCCAAAAACAAAGATCTATCCGTTTACTTTGAAATAAATGATTATTTTATTCATATTCTTCCTTACTTACGACCTTTTGTTTATGTGTGTATTTCATATAATCAAAATTCACGGTATTCCTGATGATATAGTTATTGATATATAATAGCTATATTTATCGGTTATATTTTATTACATGATATAAATAGAACTATCGGTATGGTATACAGTGTCCGTGATTTCACTTATAGAGTACTGACTGAAAATCTGTGTTGTGGGATAGCACTAAGTGCTGAGCCAGATGCCCTCTTATTGCTGATGCAAGCACATGACAAGGAAACTCTGAATGCTGTTCTTGATAAATTGATATTGTCTCATTTGTTTGTTGCTATTAATATTGTATTTACTTTGTTTCGTTCTTTTTCGTTAAAATTATTAAAAATATATATACAAAATTTAATTTTAAGATGGTTTGGTTACAGGATATGGTAAATAGTGACGTGCATATAAATTTATGTATTATTTAACTAATTCACTAAAAATAAGTAACCTGTACATTATAGAAGATCCAGCGATGCCACAGCCCATTCTGTTATAGGCGATACGTCACTATCACACACTATCAGGTTCAATCACTAGCGCTAGGGCGCCGAGATCGGCAATGGATGAGGCCTCGGCCGCGTTTGCGACCGTCATGACGAAGGCTCTGGCTAAGATGGCTCCAGCTACGACGACACCGTTGACCACGATGCCGTCCCACGCGTGAGCCCCTGCTACAGCTTAGACTGCGGTGGTCAGGCCTAGGCTTGATCTTTGGAACAAGGCCTTGCAATGACGTGACGTCCTAGGAACTGACGTCTGACTTGCTTTGTCTCATTAACTGTTGACGCCATGCCTCGACCGAGAATGCAGAAATACAAGATGATTAGACAAGTTTTTGTTCGTATCTCATAAACGGCTGTCGCTACGGTAAAAATAACCGAAATGTTACCCCCCTTTTACAAACCCCAACCATAGTAGGGCATACACAATGGATGTACAAAGACGAACATATATGTGCATATATGTATTATATATAAGAATGTAAATTTTAATATTTTCGTCTACGTAAAAGACTACCGGACATTATTACACAAAATAGAGGCATATAAGTAAGTAATGGCATATGGCTATACGAACGATGAGGCACGTGTGCAGAAATAAAATTGTGGTATTTCTATTATCGGGGAGCAACCCTGACCAAGTGTAGGGCAGCATGAAATAAAATCTACTTCCACTTTACACATATTTTGGATAGTGAAGCAATGAACCGTCCACAAACAGAGTAGCTGGCTATATTTATAGAGCTTGTGCCCCGCTATAACACTAATACAATACGAAACCATGAATCATGGTTCATTGGTGAACTTTATTTATACAATAATATAAATACTAAGGAATAATAATACGGTACTCGCGTTCAGCTCCGTTTTGCGTAGATAGTTCCACTTCTGAATTGTTATAATACTCAGTAAGCTCTTCAATAAAACTCAGTTTCAGGAGATAGATTATTTATTCCATTTTTGATTAAGTGGCTTCAATCGTATTTGCCACAATTATTTCGCCAATGTCAAGTAAAAGTAAAATATTGCACAAGTTAACTCTTTAAATTTATCAAGACAACTGTCACTAGTCAGTGGGACGAGTATATTTATTATAGAAGTCAACCCCTTTCCTTATTTCCGTTTATTCATAGATGGCGCCCTAATACATTTATCTTTTTAAAATTTAATATAATAAACATTAATACAAAAGTAATTTATCAGAAAACCTTGTAAATAAAATAAACCTAACAGTACATACATATACTCACGCCATTAGTTCCCAGTCTTAAAAGAGCACTACCCCATTTCTTCCCACGGATGGCGTAGGAGATGACTAAGAGTATGGGGCTCTTAGGTAGGGCTTCATTTCTAGTGAAAAAAGAAGTAATACTTAAACTACAAGAGTTGTAGGTAAGTATAAACATTACTTAAAAAAAGCAAAATGTTAACCTTTCTATGTTAAATTTTTATGTTCTGTTCTTCTATTTCATTTACCGGCAAAGAAATTTCGAAGTATAACGTTTCAATTTGTAAGCCGTTGTTCGATATGCAGAACACCCACCTGAGGCCGATCCAATATGTTCTACAAATCTGATTACAATCACCTTTTACAATCGTTTACAAAAAGAAATGGGGTTGTTTTTCTACTCAGTAAATTTTTATGTTTTTTATACGGAGTTGCAATGCTTTCAAAATATTTCGAATATTTCCGGATCAAATGTTGTTTGTTTTAAGTTTGTTACACTTATTGATATCTTAAAAGGGTTGCTTTGGTTATGCATAAACTCTTTAGTAGAAGTATTCAAAATAAATATTTTTAGTAAAATTAACATTAATGACATCAAATGAGTTATACAAGCTTTTTTTTTCTTTTAAATAAATTTTATCATTTTATTGAATTGATAATTCTACAGTCTTTATACTACACGTATGTACTACGTTATAAAACATAAATGTTTTTTTAAATAAAAAGATAGCTTAACCTTGATAGCTATATGAGAACACCATCGCTTCAACAGGGAGGTGTTGGGTCTAATCACTTTATCGTGATTACTTTGTTTATTCAGCAAGTGGAATTTGTATTTTATATTTATTTGTTGTGTATTGTCGGCTTCGAATAGCTCTACCCCATTTCTTCCCGTGGGCGTTCGTAACAGGCGGCTAAGAGTATTGGGGCTTTTTAAGTTTTTTTTGGGTGATGCGGTTGTAGACCCATCACCAAAAACCTTTGTTTTACAATCTCATCCCCACAAAAATTCCAAATATGGATGAGGAATTTTTTATTCCAAAGCTTGGTCTATCCCACCCAGGGATTTATAGCCGTGAGTATATGTAAGTATGTACAGTTCTCATGCGCGTGCAGATCTTCGGTAATTCTCGTATTCCAGAAAAACCCGAATAATTGAATCGTAAGCGCCCTAAACGATGCACTTGCATTTTGCAACTTGTCTTAAAGTAATACGAGTCAACATCATGTGTCCTCAAACGAAAATAATTTTGGCGAGCGGTGGCTGTCGCTGGGCTGTCAAAGGTTCGTCAATGTCAATCATCTTTCTTTACATGTTGTTGGTGACCGCATTGCGTACGCAACTAAATAAAAACTACTTACTAATAAACTTACTATACGAATGGTCCGCCCCGGCATCGCACGGATGGTGTTAAATATTTTTTACTGCTTACCCCCTACGATATTTAGCGTAATGGTATATATCCCATGTCCTTTTCCAGTTTCTAAGCTACCTCTCCAACATTTTTTAGCCAGATCGGTTCAGCCAGTTATAAATAGTGTAACTAACACAACTTTCTTTTATATATAAAGATAAAATAGAGAAAGCTTACATTCCAGAGGTCTTGGTTACATTTTTCAGTTTACATAGTACTAGTTTGGTAAATATATTGTAGGCTGAATATCTGTCTGAATATCCGACACAACGATCTTAATAACTGTATCTTTTTTCAGGTATGTGCATTATGTGTTATTACTCGTATTATCAGTGAGCAAAGTGTCGTATGTTGGCTCCCACCGCTCGGCACAGCGCGCAGAGCCGTGTGTCCCCGGCCGGCGCGCTGCAGACGCCGCGGTTCCCGCGCGCGTTCCCCGCGTCTCTGCGCTGTCGCTGGCTGCTCGAGCTGCCCCAGCACTCGCTGCTCACGCTCTACTTCACACAGCTCTACGTCACCACCGGACTAGTCTTCACCGAGTACACCTACTACGATGACACGTACAAACTTGGGGAGAATCAAGTGTTTGCTGTGACTGATAATGTCGCTTAAGTTAAATTTATACAGATATGATTTACATTATGATATGTATGATTTTTTAACAACTCTTTATTTAGAATTGTGCTTAAGTATATTTAAAACGCTTCTTTTTTATCGTATCAATTTTTCAATACGATTTAACCGCGCCTAAACTCAATTGTATTGTTATGATTTGAAACAAGTCACGGACAACATTTTGATAAAGTGTCGTTAATTTCCTGAGGTGAAAAAAAGAAACAAAATCGCCTTCTGCCTGTGCTGCTTTAATGAATTTTTCGGTAACATTTCGAAAATTCGAATATCTCAAATCCGAAATTCACTATTCAGAAAACTGTTCACATAATTTACGTATCACAGATAGAGATGGGATTTTGCCCGGGCATTTTGGGCGGATTGGATTTATGCCCAATAAATGTCCATAAATGCCGAATAAATGTCCATTACTTGGGCAGAAATCTTATTTAATTTTAATTTTTAAAATATCATTATTGTAAGAGTGTGGTTGATGTTATTAGTTAAAATCATCATAAAATTACCTATTTTATTGAAAGAATGAATAATACTTATAGGGTTCATGATAGGGACCATTAGCATAAAGTCAATGGGTGCAATCCAACCCGTTTTATGAAGTTTTGCAGACAGAAACGCAAACATTTTTAAATGCAAGAATCTTATCATACTTTTTATGATAATTCATTAATTTGTTACAATACAATAGGGAAAAATTGTGATACTGTTTTAAACTTTTAATTTAAACAAACATTCTGGATGGTCATAGTCCAGATTAGGATGATTTTCCCCTATAAACGTATGAGAATCTAACCCTATTTACGTTGGGCTCGTATCAAGTACAAATCGCGCGCTCCTATTGGACACTTTATATAATATAAAGTTGAGTATAATTATATAGAGTTGAGACCAAATTGACATTGACATTCCGCCGGATTCAATCTCGCTATTTTGTACCTAGATTTTAAATTGCGTAGAATTCTGACAGCTGCCATTTTTTGACATGTCAGAGGTTATAAATCTTTTTGACCAGGCTCATTTTTTTAATTTCTATTAAAGTATGAACATTCACATCAACTCATTTTATTTGTTAGAATATAATATATAAATTTTATTATGTTCTACGCTGCAAATGCTAAAAGCGCATTCACGGTGAACAGAAATGTTTAAATATAACAGTTAATAATAAAAAATAATAGCAAATACCGAAAAGAAATGAGCGCATTTGAGTATTCAAAGAAGTCGAATGACATGGCATGACAAGACACACGCATAACGACAGCTAAGAGCGACATTGAATAAATAACACAGAGCGAGCGATTTGCTAATATGTTTTACATCCATCTACTTACGGCTACAAATCCCTAAAAGGGGTAGCCTGCTCTTCTGAATCTTAAAATTCTTTAGCCACTTGGAAGTTAAGTAGAAAAAGATTGTTATATAAATACTTTTGGTGATGGGTCTCCAACCGCATCGCCCAAAAGTCGCTTAAAAAGCCACGATACCCTTAGTCGCCCCTTACGATAACCCATGGGAAGAAATGGGGTAGCGCTATTTTAAACCGGCACTTAGCCGACACAGCAAAAAGGTTTACTAAACCTGGACTAACAAAGAAGGTGCCAGCTAAAAAAATAAATAAGGTAATAAAAATTGAATTGATATCATGTTCGTAATATTGAAATATTATATAATATATAAATATTTTACTTATAATTTTACTTAATTTAATTTAATTTTACTTAACTTAGGTTATATTTGCATTTGCCTTTAAAAGGGTAAGACACAACTTAACAAAAATCTAGCAGCGGATATACGCTCCCGTCGCTCTGCCAACTGAGCTATAGTATCAAGTGATCGTGATCACTGGCGCGAAAATTGGTTTTTGCCTGTTTCTTTACATCTTTACTTGTGTCAACGCCATCTACCGCCAAATTATTACAACCCGGAAATATGCGCCTTTTGCCACGAATAGTTCATGTCCTCTGTCAATATATGACATCAAAATCATTCGTGTCCGCTGTGGTTTTTTTCCATACATTGATGCTCATTGACCTTTACTATTTAAACACGAACTGTTTTTCAGTTTAAAACCCTAATACCTAAGTATTATTTCATCCCCTTTGAGTATAAAAAGTAGCGTAAACGTGAGTTTTTTCACATTTTAAAATTCTGTTAGCGGAATATACCGTTACTACATTATGTTAATAATCGTGAAAAATAAAAATAAAATATATGTTTTTTTTCGCTAGTTACTTTATAACATTATTCGTTATACTAAAGTTAATATCTTATAGCTACTCAATCGATTGATATAATTGAATGTGTTTTTTTTTATTGTAAGGGTATAAATAATAATTATTATAATCGTTCAAAGCAAAAGTGGGTTAAGATTAAGAATTTAACATAACATAAACGTTCACGCCGTTTATCAGAGCCGGTTGGCAGAGCTACCAATTATTAATATCACGTGACAGCGCCACTTAGTGTCCAAAGTAGGTACCAATGTTTTGCTTAGACAGTGAACTCACGTGATAGGGGGCAGGCCTATTGCCGTTTTGTACGAATACACTGTCATATGGCTAAGTACAACTCGGCCATGTGGTTTCCTCAGGATGTTTTCCCTCACCGTTGACAACCATGATAAATTAACCACACATATGACATTAGAAAATACCAATTGGTGTAGCCCCGACCCGGGATTTGAACTCACGACTGTCTGTTTACGGGCGGGCGTTCTGCCCATTGGACTATAATGTCGTCTAAGTAAGAATTTAAAGTACTTATATGCCTATATTTGGCATATTGTAACTTTTTTTTTCTTCTTATTCCTTTATTCTGATGACGCTGATGTATATGTATAAGTTACACACAATTAAAATAATTATCCACTTGTAGTTTAATTTTAAAGTAGAGTTTTGTTTTTCCGCCCAGCGATTGGGCATTTATCGGGCGTAAATTCATTTTTGCCCATTTTAACCCAATACGTCCAATCTGCCCAATAAGTTTTTATGCCCTCGACCCATCTCTAATCACAGATGCTTTATTTTCCACAAATTCATTAGTACATAAATACATTTTCTAGAAGTATCACTTCCCAGAAAAACTAAAACCAGATTATTAAAATGAATTTTTTGCTTTTACCAACTATATCTTTTACTATAATCTCGTTATTCCAAAGGTTTAAAAGACCGAAGTAACTTTATCTATAGTCTTACATATCGTAAATCTCTTTTACCAGATATTTTTATGTTAGAAAAATTTTTATCAATAGAACGCGGATGCATGCCTGTTTGTATGTATACTTGCTTGCTTGTTTGCATGCTTGGTTGCATGTAGGGGGGGTGCAGGGGGGCAGAGCCCCCCTGCTTGGGGGGGTCGGGGGTCGAAAGCCCCCTGCAGACAAAAAAAAGTTAGGTTACATTCAGTTAGGTTAGGTTAGGTTAGATTATGTTTAAAACGAGCGAGCGTAGCGCAGCGGAGCGAGCACCTAAATGTCTGATGCATGGTATACTACTAAACGGGGTATACTACTTACTTAAAATATGCCTGCAAAATTATTCATAGTAGTAGGTATCATTCAGTATATCTGTATTTCAAATATATGGAAAATGATTTTTGGATAGTAGAATTTAATGGAAGCAATATTGCGGAATTAAGGTATATCTGGTTTTCGATTCTTCGGAAATCCGTTCTAGTGGTTAATCAAAATGATAGTAAACAAAAACAAAAACCAAACGATAATCTGGAATGTAAGAATATGGTATATGAAATTTCGATGAAACAATATTATGGCAATTAAAAAAAAAGCGAATAGTTTTCGGTAAAATAATATTCGGGTTTAAAAGTTTCGGATATACAGTATGTAACCGAATTTTTCGCTAGTTCTTTCCATTTAAAAATTTGCTGGCAGCTTCATTGAATTATGTTTTCATGTGCAATTGAAACGATTGTATAATTAAAACATTTACAGAGTGCTCTGCTTGGCACGAAACAGTTTCATTATGCTTTCTCAGCTGTATGTTTAGTAGTTTTGTGATAACCAAAATGGGACTTGGTCTTTTATAGTATTGTGCTTCCATTTGATATAATACAAATGTTGTAAGGAGAAGATGCTCTCCACGTCTATTTTATTCCTACAGACAAACAGATAATCACGGCTTTTGATCCCAAAAAGGTATGACAGAGAAGAAACGGGGTAGATACCAAATCCACTGTTCCACAAATAAATAAATAAAAAATACAGCATAATGAGAATAAACAATGCAGAATTCAAGTGCAAGCATTCAAAACAAACAGTGCTGCAAAGTTGACGATTTATTGCAAACGTTGTTGCTTGATTCGGGAAGAGATTCCAGCTGTTACTGTTGCCAGCCCAAACTTTACCATACACGTGTACGTGTGTTATATATGTCGTAGGATGATTTGATGTTTAGGTTTTTTGCAAAAAACCTAGGGATTTTGCAAAAATCCGGATAATTAGACAACGGTGATAATATTTTCTAAAAACTTGCAAAAAACCTAGTAAGATAAGACCTTATACCTATTTAATTACATACATACATACATACATATACTCACGCCGTTAATTCCCATTGGGGTAGGCAGAGACTATCGATCGCCACTTTGTACGATCCTGGCAAACCTCTCTTGCTTCGTCTACATCCATCAATCTTTTCATACATGCTCTTTTATTCTTCATACTTCGGACGCCTGCCTTTTTGAGCACACTTTAATTTGGTCCAATTGTGTCTTTCGTGGCCGTCCTCTACTAACATTACCTTCCACATTAGCTCTATAGATACCTTTTACCAATTTCCTATCATCCATCCTCTCGATGTGCCCAAACCATCTCAACATTCCTTTTTCTATCATACTTACAATATCATCTTTTATACCACACCTTACACGAATCACATCGTTCCTCACACGATCACATAACCTTACATTACAAACTTTTCTGAGGGACCTCATTTCTACTGCATTCACTCTGCTTTCATGCTTCTTCTGCCACACCCAACATTCACTGCCATACATAAGCGTAGGAATAAGAACGGCATCATGCACAGCCGTTCGGGCCCTTTCGGTCACCGATTGACTAGACATTAGACTATCCAATGCTTAATTATTATCACCTATTAATACCTTAAAGCTATTTAATTATTTAATCGATAAATGCTTTTATTCCATCCAAGATTTTATTGATAACTGTGACATTTAGTTGTGTATTATTTTTATAAACTGTGACATTTGATTTAATTTTACTATTTGTTTTGTTTGTTACTAATTATTTTTGACATTATTTGGAATTAATTTTATTGTAGACCATGGAAGTATTATTTAAACAGGAACGCGCGCTGGCGACCTAAAGTGTCCTGAAAAAGGATGACTAACTAGCTAACTGTGTCTCTTTTTAAGTAGGGTGACCATCTGTTGGTGTTTTAATAAGAGTTCCTCTAAAGGATACAAAAACACTTATATTTACATATTTTGAGTGTTTTTGTTCATGAAAACCTCATGTGGGGACCTGATGCAGCCTTTGACACGGTAGCTCAATTGGCAGAGCGACGGGGGCGTATACCCGAGGTCGCGGGTTCGATCCCCACCTGTGTCGAAATTTTTCTTTCCTTTATTTATTAGTTATATTTAAAGAAAGAAAGAAAGAAAGAAAAACGTTTATTCGCCATTTGTAGGCACAAGAGGAACAAGTTACATAATACAAAATATAATTTACAGATTAATTTTAACAACATTTACAATAAATTAGTTATAAAACAAAAAAAATAAAAAAAAAATATAAAAACAAAAAAAAGAATCAATAAAAAACATGCAAAAATTTGTCCTGCACTTCCCGTGCCACCCGAACAGCGAATTGGTGCTGTCTCAGCATTTTCTGTGAGCTTTTGACTCACAGAACTGATTTTCAGACAACACCATGGCAGAGTGACATCAGAGGCATCTCACGAAACAGAAATGGCAGTATTACCTTAATAAACAATTACAAAATAATAATAAAAAACAATAATATATGTGCATATAAATATATATATATATACATACATTTATATATCGATCTCACAATATATACCCATACTATTCACTACATACATATTTATAATTCCTACGAGTATATATGCAAAAATTATAAATTGCTATATCAAATAAGCGAAGCTTGTTTTCGAGAAAAATAAAATACATATTCAAATTGGAGAACTAATTATACTGTAAATAATGCTAGTAAATAAAATACACAAAATATATTTAATACTATTTACATACATACATTATAAAAAATATATTATAAAAACACTTATATTTACATATATACATTGTTTTTGATAAATCAACGTGTTTTTTATACATATTTATTCTTAATTAATATATTATAAAAGAATGGGTAGCCAGTGCTTGAGAATTAAAATTTCCTCAGCCACTTTTTGAGCAAAACCAAATTCAAATCGTTTAATGCATTCATGTGGTAAAGTTCGACATGATACAGGTTATTTTATTTATTGTTCCATAACATGAACCCATATTTATCACTATTAAATGATAAAAGCTCCAAAACACTCAAACAGATGATAAATTGTGGACACCACATTTATCTTGTTTCGATGGGGATACCCGTGACAAATATTAATATCCCTTTTGCCAAACTTAACCAATTATTTATCTCCAAATCGATAGGCGACAATAATAATTAAAATAAAATACAAAAAAGGAACAGTTTATAACCTGCTTTTTATAAAATACTCCCTATAAATAAGTTTAATTTGTTTTTCTTTGAACTTAATCTCGACTGGCAACCGTGCGAGCGGGACACACTTCTCTCTCACACGGCTCTCGTTCTAGGACGTTTCTCTGCTTGACAGTCTTTAAAAGATAATTAACTTTATTGCATGGTAATAAATTGCATTTTTGTTTACCATATTTTTGTGAGTACTCTCTCCTGTTTAGTTAGTAGCTTCATGTTGTAGACATTTATTTGACATGTAGCAACAAGTGACAACTTTTTTTCTCTAATGTATGTTATAATTATTTTTCAATTGCTTTTTAAATTCAATTATAATGTTAAATATTTACACGCCTAACGGCAGAGCAGGCAAAGTGCATATTAATGAATGAAGATCCTGTTATATACTCTTGTTCTCGTAAATAAATGATTTTTATTTATTTATTTTTATTTAATATTTTTTACTCTTTTGTTGGAGTAAAATTACAATCACGTTCGGACATATTATACACAGATCAAGTTACCCCAAACTAAGTAACACTTGTATTATGGGATACTAACTCAGTGATATATTTAATATAATAAAATACACATATGCTCATCGCATAAATGTTGCTCTCAGCGGGGATCAAACCCGCAACCTCCAGACCGAAAAGCTAGTCACCTATCCACTCTGCCACGGACGTCTTCAATATAGGTAGGAACAATAAAGCTTTATAGCAAATAAAATAGCTAGAGTTATAAAGGGAAATGCCAATACTATTTTTATACTTAGGAACTTTTTGTAACTACATAACATAACATAACATAAACGTTCACGCCGTTTATCCCCGAAGGGGTTGGCAGAGGTACCAATACTCCTGAACTCACATGGCAAGCGCCATCTAGTTTCCAGAGAAGGTACCCACGTTTTGCTTAGACAGTGTACTCACGTGATAGGGGGCAGGCCTATCGCCGTTTTGTACGAATACACTGTCACATGACTAAGTACAACTCAGCCATGTGGGTTTCCTCACGATGTTTTCCCTCACCGATAGCAACCATGATAAATTAACCACACATATGACTTTAGAAAAGACAAATTGGTGTAGGCCCGTCCCAGGATTGGAACTCACGCCCTTCTGTTTTTTGGGCGGGTGTTCTACCCACTGGACTATCATGTCGCTTTTTGTAACTAAAATTAAAATAACAATCAAATTAAATGTAGGTAGGAACAATGAAGTAAGTACGTCTTAAATAACAACCAATCAGAGATGACGTGTTTATGGGGCACTGCAATCGACCAATCAGTGTACAGTATTCATAAAAACTGACATTTCATTTCGGAGTCATACTAAACCAACTAGTTTTTTTGCAAAAAACCTAGTAAGATTAGAACAAATTATAACCGTTGTCTAATTATCCGGAATTTTGCAAAATCCCTAGGTTTTTTGCGAAAAACCTAAACATCAAATCATTCTACGACATATATATGTCTTTTCATTTATATTTTTGTTTTGTTGCTTACTGAAAATAAGTGTTGTGAGGTATTCATTTACTCACAAGGATAATGCTGAGTTAGATTCCAAATTCGTTGCTACTACGCAGGTTTTACGGCTATTGCTTTCTTTTATATCTTGGAATTAGTGTGTATAATATTTTTTTTTATATTTTTTTTTGTTTGTGTTTGTGTATTTTTTTTGCTATGTACGCAGCTTGCCAGATTAGTTGACGATTTTGATTCTCTGATAATCTTAGTCAAAACTTTTAAAATCAATAATATTTTAGAATAAAATCAAGATGTTATATACAATATTTTTCTTATCTTAAAATTTCTATGATAATAACATGATATAAGCGCATTTGATTTCCAACAGTAGCTTAACAATTCCAAACTCACATAACGCAGTTCATTTACAAAGTTCACAACTGAATCTTGAAAGAAGACCCTTTAATTAAGTTAAAACTTCACACAATCAAATTCGTACTTAATGTTCGCTTTTAGAAAGAGATTTAGTGTGCCCGAGAATTTTCCTGAATCTCATCAAACGGTGCATTTTAGAAAGGTCATCTTATTTTTCACCCATTTATGCATTATGGTAATAAACACTAGAAAGGGGTAGCCAGGGTCTTCATTATTAGAAAATATAAAGCTAATTTCGATAGTTAAGTAGGAAAAAAATTGCAAATCAAGAATAAAAGATTGGTTGTGCAAGGAATCATTAAATGGAAATATTTTACGATTGTCACATTTAAATTCGCGTAAATGAAAGAGCGTTGTCACCCTTTTGTCGAATTCTGATCCTATTTCAGACCTATAAATTGTTCTCAGAATGGTATAATTTACATTGGCAACAGTTTAAGGGGTTTTGAGGAACGTTAGTGATTTCAAAATAAACGTAGTACATAAAAAAAGTATACCTAAAGTTATATAATTTTCGGTGGCAATTTTTAAGGACATTTGATAATTGCCCTCAGCGGTGGAAGTTTAGCGATAAAATTATTCAAAATGGGAAAGCTTTTTGGCACAATGATAAAATTAAATTGAATTACAGAAATGTCAGTTATACTGTTCTTTTTAAGTTGCAATATTTTGTTATAGAGGTAGATCACTTTGGCAAAGCTTATTGGGTCAGCGAATCATTAATCTGTCTTTTGTTAATCTATTCTTTGGTAAATTTATTAAGTCATTCGATGAAAAAAATAATATTTTGCAAGTGGTGACGACGTCCGTGATTTGGGTTGCGGGTTCAAATCTCGCTGAGGGTAATATTTATATCATGGATATGAATGTTTTTTTCTCATTCTTGGATGCTATTTAAATGTATATTGTATATTATTAAATATATCGTCAAGTTAGCATGCGTTATCACAAGTCATTTAAATGCACTTTTTTAGGGTTTCACTAGTTCTATGTGCATATTTTTAAATGTATTTATTTATCTTTGTATGTATTTATAAATGTATCTTTTCCCCACTCAACTTCCAAAAGTTGCTGAGGAATTTATAATTCCTTAGCTCTGGTTACCCCTTCAAGGGAAATATAGCCGTGAGTATATGTATGTATGTATTTATTTACTAACCTAAGTCTGTTTCTTAATTATTGTTGTTGTGAGCTTTTTTATGCATGATTAAAGAAAACGCGTTGTATTATTTCTTGGGTTCTTAAAAATGTCTCAAAATCAAATTAAGCAGTCTTATAGCAGTTTTCTCTAATAACTAGGGTAATATAATTATAAACACAAACTCACGCTATTAATTCCTATTGGGGTTGGTTGACACTTTTGATCGCTGCTTTTTACAACCCTAGCAAATTTCTTGAGCTTTATTTAGAGTTTTATATATGCTCTTATTTACATAATTCTGAGAAAATAAGTTTCAATATAACCCCGTAGAATTTGTTAAGTACATACTCTCTAATAATCTAAGTTTAAAAAACGTAAATGCACCTTTGAACTACAGATGCTAAACTTCAAGTGAGGGCTGGAAACTTGTGAACTCAAATAATGAAAGTTGGTTAAATTGTATCTAAAAGCTTGCAAAAGAAGCTACTTATTTGCTACAAGCAGCAGCAACAAATATTACTTGGCTTACATGGCACCCAAACACAAATACAAGTCGGAAGTGCCCGCTAACTTGGCACTAAATGTGTTTTACTTTGAAACAAGTTTTTATTTTGGATAGCACGAAATTCGTAGTATTAGGAAATACCATTTTCAAAGAACTTGCGACAAAATCCATGTAAAAACTAAGAACTACTTCACAACCACCATCTTTTTAAGTATTGTATTAAGTTAAAAAAACATTTTCTCATTTTCCTATTGATTGACATACATGCGAATTAAACAGTCACATGCGAGCGCAAAAGATGGATATGCACTCGTTTTGTGAACAATACTTACTTTCTAAAAAAAGTCGTTGCAAGTAGTTCTTCAAGTAGTTCAATTGATGTTTAATTGTTACCGTATATTAACTCTTTATTTTAAGGGACGCCTTTTATTTCATATAGATAATTGCTTACCTGCAGCTTCCTCCATTTTTGCAAACTTTTTTACCAGCACAGAGCGGATCTTTTCCGCAATCCGGTCCGGAGTAACCCTCGAAACAGGAACAGAAAAAACTCCTGTCAAAAGAAAGCAACTAAGTCTTTTAATGCTTAAATTTGATTATTTTTTGTCCGCCTTATTCATCTAGGGGGGTCGAAATTTAAGGATGTTTTCCACTAAAAGTGTTTTGTGAGGAGCACGGATGCGTTTGGAGTTGCTTTGTTTACCTCGCATCGCTTAACATAACTCCAGTAGAAACGGCTAAGCGGAGCAAATATCTTGCTGAACTAAGTTTGAGGGCTAATCCATTATTGTGCACTACCACAACAGAGCTAAAAATCCTCACTCGACTTTCTTTCTTACAAATCTGGTGAATTCGTACTCTACAGGATGTGTAAACAGAGGAATGAATAATGGCTAAAAGTTTTGACAGGAATAGTTTGTCACAGTATATCGCGTTCTGGCCACAAATAGTGAAATTACCACTACCATTTATCCACATCAACTGCAACTTTTATTTATTGTTTGTTTGTGCTGTCTGCCTTGTTTGTAGTCTTGGTGTGCACTCTTTTGTTTATTCTTCATACAAATATATGAGTATTTGTAACCACATACACAAGATCAACATTAATATAAATGACTATAATATGCTGTGTAGTATCGGATTAGAATAGCACTACCCCATTTCTTCCGGTGGGTAAACGTAAGAAGCAACTAACGGTATTGGGGGTTTAACAGTTTTTGGGCGATACGGTGGGAGACCCATCACCAACAACCTTTATTCCACCATCCTTTCCCCACGCAATTTCCAAAAGTGGCTGAGGAATTTCTAATTCCCTAGCTCTGGCTACCCCTTCAAGGGATTTATAGCCGTGTTAATGTGTATGTACTATAATATGGATGGATGGTAATATCAGTAGAGGACGACCAAGGAGAATATAGAGGAATCAAATAGAAAATGTGCTCAAAAACGCATGCATTTAAAGTATAAAAATTACTAGGGCCTGTATGAAAAAAAATGTAACTAATTAGCACTATCAGAGAAACAATCTGCGCTGTGAGCTCAGATCTGAACGCGTATTATTTACAGCTACATATTAAATGGAAGTATATGATGGTAATTATGGAATTGATATGACAGAATAATATGTCCGTATATATTTAATTTGACACATTAAATAATATAAATTGCCCAAGAAGAACGAACGTAGCATTTAGTACTGATAATATTATACAAACTAGTGGATCGTCCCAGCTTCGTGCGGGTAGCGTTGTTTTTTTAAACATCTGAGGTTCTTGCTTCAGTCACTGCTCAAGCATTTTGAAATTCAGCGCAATGTTTTCAATTTATTAAATTTATAGCACGCCCTAAACAGTGTAGTTTGGTGATTTTGAATGCGCTTTAATGAACGGTTCAGTATTTCCGTTTAATAGCAAATTTTGGAATAAAACGCTATGAAGTATTTATAACAATCTAAAAAATAAATCATTACGTGATGTAGGATGCAACTACTGGCGCCATCTAGTATGTATGTATGTATATGTAAATTAGTAAAGATTTGGTTTTGGTCACGGGCGCGATGGCTTATTTTATGTATAATTTCAGTGTTTCTCTACCGATTTCTATGATTCTTTTTTTATTGAATAGGTAATAATGTTACCTTTTTTAAATTAGGGATGAGTGAGAGGTTTATAAACGTAAGAGTAAACAAATATAATCAGAATGTTCCGAACTGCTAAGCTATCAGGAATTACACGTGTTATTGTGAGTCAACCGTAAAAGATATTATACATAAACTGTTGAGGATTTAGTTTTAGATAATTTTATGAAGAATATTTCTTTCATACATGATTTCTATGTAAATTTAACCATTAAGGCTGCACACGCGACGGAAGCTTAAAAAATGGAGTAAAATCTCCCGTTTTCCCCAAAATTTCCCAAAATTCCCCTTTACTACTCGAATGAAAAGTATAAAAAAACCTGCCCAGGAGTATGAAGAATAATTGTACCAAGTTTCGTTAAAATCCGTCGAGTAGTTTTTGTTTCCATAAGGAACATACAAACCGACAGACAGACAGACAGACAGACAGACAAAAATTTTACTGATTGCATTTTTGGCATCAGTATCGATCCCTATTCACAACCTAATAGTTATTTTGAAAATATATTTCATGTACAGAATTGACCTCTCTACAGATTTATTATAAGTATAGATTATTAATATTGACTTTCATATCTGTTATTAGGAGCCATATAAAATATGTTAAATATAATATCATACTTTAAAGAAGCTGGCACTAGTAGTATGTTAAGAATTTAGAACTAAAATTACACTCCCAAGATTCTAGTCATCTTTCCAAGGCGCTCCAGCTGACAAGTCAGCGACGACAAAGGATTTATAGTATTTTTTGTGTGAAAGTCTTTCAAGAGCTATTTCTGCAGAGCTTTCAGTTTGAAAATTAGCATTTAAAAGTAGTTCCATGACTTAACAAAAATAAAGCCTCAAAGTGCCGTTTATAATAAAATATGTAAACTGTTGAAAACACCTTTGTCTCTCTGCATCAAATGAACTACCAAAGTTTTAATGAAGGAATGCATGAAATGTAAACTGTGATGTGCGTTATTATTCTAGAATTAAACTTTGAAATGTTTTTATTATTATAACGGGGCTGAACTTATCAGGAGTGACATGAAAAGTATGCATTCATTTTATAAGTTTTTTACAAAGTTTAAATATATTCTTAATAATATGTAAAACTTGGGTTAATATACTAAAAGGAAATTGTTGTATGAAATAGAGAGCAGTTAAGTAAAAGTTTTTGAAATCGGATAGGTGTTTTAGAGTATATTTATTACAGCCAACAAATTTTGTTTCTTTATATCAGGGCTAGCCTGAGCTTCAGAATTACAAATTCCTCACCCATTTTAGGCAACTGAGAAAAGACCCTCATTAGGAAAAGCGAGAACGATAAATTTCTAGCATATTCCACTTATTTGTAATTTAAAAAGAAGCAAAAACCTGTACTTGATTTGAACAGGCAATTTGTTTAACCTTGGGCTTGTCCCTTATATTTTTATTATTATTTAACACGTTGAGCGCCGTGGGGGTCACCTATTGGCCGACAGTACACTATCCCTGAAGGCCGACCCAGAAAACACCACTTTCATCAATTTTACACATGCAGTATTTTTGTTCGTAGTTCGTCAGTATTAGTAGGAAATGCATTAAAACCCATTCCCCAATAGAAAAAAAAAAACAATTACTAATGATATAATGCCTAAAAACAACTGTCACTCACTCCGTGTCCCCCATGGCCTCCGCAAACAGAAATTCAGTTTTCCGTTACAAGGAGCCGCGCGGGTAGCGGTGTCGGACACCCCTCGCGCCCCTTTCACCGCCCGCGATTTCTGTTTCTGGGGACTACACCAATTTGTCTTTTCTAAAGTCATATGTGTGGTTAATTTATCATGGTTGCTAACGGTGAGGGAAAACATCGTGAGAAAACCCACATGGCTGAGTTGTACTTAGTCATGTGACAGTGTATTCGTACAAAACGGCGATAGGCCTGCCCCCTATCACGTGAGTACACTGTCTAAGCAAAACGTGGGTACCTTCTCTGGAAACTAGATGGCGCTTGCCATGTGAGTTCAGGAGTATTGGTACCTCTGCCAACCCCTTCGGGGATAAACGGCGTGAACGTTTATGTTATGTTATGTTTTACTATAGTACTTATATAGTCTCTGCCTACCGCCGATGGGAAAAACGGCGTGAGAATATGTATGTTAATTGCTAGAGCTTACAAATGTGGTAAAGACAAAATTTTTGTACTGTAAGGCCCTTGATTGAGTAAAATAAACCACTTTAATGTAACTAGGCGAAGTTGGTGTAATAAAAGTTATGACAGGCTTAATTGAAGATAATGATGATTTATTTATTGCTCAGACGCGACGGCCTTAGAGTTTCCTTAGAATTTCCTTAAAAAAAGGACTTTCAGCAATACCATATTCAATGAGACGAAGTATCTTGAATGTGAATAAATCTTAGACTTATTCAATTTTTGTATGTAACACATACATAAACTAACGACTTTAAATCCCAAAAAAAGGTACCCAAGACAAGAGAATAAAAAAACATTTGCCACTTTTGGAATTTGACTGCGGATATGATTGTGAAATCATTTATGTTAGTCTAGTTATATTAACCAGTGGTATTTATTTTTTATGCAATTATAGTTTTTTAGCCACCTGACTACCAAGCTAAAATTAATTGAAACAGAAGTGTCGCAGTAGGGCATTAATGAAATTAAATACCTACATACTAAATATTCTGCTGAAATAGTATCTGCAGTCTGCAGTTTAACCTTTAGGTACCAAAAAGCTCAAATATTCCAAAACTATTTTGTTATGAACTTCAGGTGAAAAAAGGGTATTTAAATTGAACGAGTAAAGCTGAGTGATTAAATTCTAAAATAGCCGACACTGGCGTCCAAAATTGTTCCGAAAACTTCATTGAATTCAATTTCAACGAATTTTGCTCTCAACGAAAATGATAAGTTTACTCAGTAATTAAGCGTCAATAAACTTCAATAAAAGGACTACTAACAGATTTTTAAAGAAACATTTATTGAAATGCTATTTATTTATTTTAAACATTTATTTATTTTAAATTGAATAACTTTATAATTCATAGGTTTCATTGTTTACACCAACATTTGACAATCTCTACATACATAAAACATATACCACCGTGAGTATATGTATGTATGTAAACATTATATGTTTTCATTCACATAGATAATAAAACATTAACATCAACCAATGAATCAAAACCATTCATCACAGATCAAATTGCTACTACATGCCTGAACAATTTCAATTATTCACTAAAATTAGACCGATAACTTCGTGATTAGCTAACGCATGAGAAGGCGCAAGTTATTGGACAATGGGAGTGCAGAACTAAGCTAATGTGATATCAATTGTTTGCCGGCCTAGTGAGCTCGTATTGATGGCTGTTGCTTTCACAAGCTGATAAATTATGCGATTAATATTTACATATACAATAATTACATTGATCATCAAAAGCTGATTAGCTCACTTCAGCGAAAATATGATCAATTCCATCTTATTCTAAGCAAACCGTCTTTAACTTATTGGAAGCTCTGGGCATATACGGCCCTATGACTTTGAAAGAACACTATTTTGTTGGAGTAAAAAAAGAAAGAAATTAATTTTTCGGTCCGGTCACGATCAGTTTCATGTCGCAACAGAGATCTTACGAGTAGATCTTAGCGATATCTGTTGTCGAACTACAACCTCAGTCAGTTAACAATTAATAATACGAAAAAAATCTAAAAAAATATTTTGTATATATCTACAGCTATTAGGCCAGTAGAATCGTTTTTCAGAAATTCCCCGATATCTATTGTTTGTAAGCAAAAGCGATTTTTTTATATTGTTGAATAAATATCTTCAGAACAATGCATCAGAAATTGAGACAAAAAATAAATAAAGGAAAGAAAAATTTCGACACAGGCGGGGATCGAACCCGCGACCTCGGGTAAACGCCCCGACGCTCTGCCAACTGAGCGACCGTGTCAATTGGCTGCCAGTGCGAAATTCTTCTCCTTTATTTCTTTTACACGTTTAAGGCTGCGTCCCCAGTAGGCAAACTGTTAGCCGCCGACAGAGTGAGTCGCAAATTTGCAGCGAACTGAAATTTGAGTTAGCTGCAGACTCAAATCAATTTTCGTGCGTCGCAAGCAAACTGTAAGAGTTTAGCCGACCGACTGAATTATCACTTTACTTTTGTTGTAATGAGTTTGCAGCAAACGGAGTCACTACGCCCGGCGAACAACCAATCGCCGCCGCCGACTGGAACCGGTTTTGGTGGGAGTCGGCCGCTCACTAAGGTAGTCGGCGCGCGTAACGCTGCAAACTGCGTACAGTGAGTGCAAAACTAGCAAACTGTGAACACTCCATTTGAAATATATGGAATGGCGTACTAAACCGATACGCCGCTAACTTAGTCGGCGGCTAACAGTTTGCCTACTGGGGACGAAGCCTAAGTAGTGTTTGCGTTTCCTACCTCCGAATTATTACTAATTCGAAAATTTTTCTTTCCTTTATTTATTCTTTATTTATTAGTAATAATCCCCACATGAGGTTTTCATGAACAAAAAGATTTAAAATAAAAGAAATTGAGACATTATGCCAATAACTTTTAGAGATTTTTACGAACTCAGTATATAATTAAATTGTATTTTCATAAGAATTTATTTATTTTATTTTATTTATTTACACAAGGAAAACCAACAGCTGTGATACTTAAAATTAGGAAACACTTTAAACACACATTAGCCTAATAGTTTTCACCAATAAAATATGGAACCTTAGTCCTTCTCAAATTTGACAGTAAAATTAAATGTTTACTAGGTATTAATTATAAATCTAAGCATGCTGTAATCGGGAAGCCTAATTCTTGGGTAAGAGTAGATTACCTTTGCGCAAGTATTGTAGTCAGTCATTTAGGTTCGATGTATTCGAATCAAATAAGTCTTTCGCCGATAAATGTCGGTTATCGTTTCGTGATCTGGCAGGGATGAGGGGGGCC
Organism: Bedellia somnulentella; assembly: GCA_963576735.1. Taxonomy (NCBI): domain Eukaryota; kingdom Metazoa; phylum Arthropoda; class Insecta; order Lepidoptera; family Bedelliidae; genus Bedellia; species Bedellia somnulentella. The sequence continues at coordinate 17,457,452 of OY755185.1, forward strand.
CCTATTATTCACGGGGCCCTGGGCACTTGCCCAGAGTGCCCAGTGGGAAAGAGGGACTTGATTCTATGGGTTGCAATATTTATTCCATTAAAAAGCGGGTTCCAAGTTTAGAGGTAAGTAAATTGTATGTCTAATTGCTAGTAAAGTAAACAATATATTTTTACCTAGACCTGTCACTCTGATCTTCTGTATCACTTTCTTCTCCAGTAGAAAACCTAGAAATAATGAAACTTTTAAGCAATCAAATTTAAAGGAAAATACTCACACACACTATCAGACTTAAATATTATTTAATACGAGCAATGTTAGTAGAACTGATACTCACAGTGACTGTGAATCAGATATACCCTTCATCATCATCATCATCATCAGCCCACACTCGTCCACTGCTGGACATAGGCATCTCCCATGGCGCGCCACCTCTTCCTATCCTCGGCCAGCCTCATCCAACCGCTCCCGGCCACCTGCTTTAGGTCGTCGGTCCAGCGGGCTGGAGGGCGCCCCACACTGCATCTGCCAGTGTGTGGTCTCCACTCAAGAACTCGACTTCCCCAGCGGTTATCGGTTCTTCGGCAGATGTGACCAGCCCACTGCCACTTCAACTTGCACGACAACTTACGCTTCAGTCAGTGGATAAAGCTAGACCAATTTGCTGATGTTTGGCGTCCAGTCCATTGATAGAACCACGCCCACTGAGCTTAATTTGAATAACTTACATTATACCTACTTTATAGAATAAATTGAAAAAACCTCAGTGATATCCCAGATATCAAAGCATTGCTGTCTCAGATTTGTAATTAACTGTTCCAAGATGTGGGTTTTTAATCTGATATACTTTATAATGAAGCTGTAAGGATGGTTGTAGTGGCAGATGTAACATCTACATCATCATCGTCAGATCTACATCTACTCGCATTATAGAAATCCTCCTAAAAATACTATTGTTATAACTCCCGCGAGTTAACATGACACCTGGCTCGATTGACGTTTGTTGAAAGTACTGAGTGCATAAAAGTCAGCTGACCTTTTTTAAATGGGGTACAATTATTTTTTTATTGAGTTGCAAATTTATTTTTATATCAGATATTGTACAGCTAGAATAGTTAACTTCTGATAGAAATTAAACAAACATATAATATTAAATAGATTTATTTCAATATAATTACTCATCAATATCACTAATTTTTTCAATACCTGACATAATAGAAGTGTCACTTTCTTCTCCCTCGCTCGCTTCACTGTCGGAGCTTTCTTCACCCCCAAGTGAAATAATAAACTCCCTTTTTCTTGTTTCCTGCAGTCGATCTTGCACCAAATATTCTTTTTCAAGTCTCTGTACATGGTTTACCTTCTTTTTCCAGTCAGCAGCAATTATGGAAACAATCGCTTCTTTAGTTAATTTTTCAATGTGTTTCTCCGACTGATCGATATTTTTGTCTGCCACCCTTTGTTTGATCAAATTCCAGATAAATTGGATCGGATTAAGATCACAGTGGTAGGGTGGCAGACGTACGACCTCGTGGCCGTGCTCCCTTAATAATTCGTCTACCACATATTTTTTTTTCTGGCTTATTCAATCTTATAATTTGATATAGCTCTGGTTTTGTCATATTTGCAGCATAACTTACATTATTATTTGTTAACCAGCTTTGCATGTCACTCTTCAATGATGACTGGCACGGATTTTTTTCGGATTGCGTTGAGTGGTACGGAGCATTATCAATCACAACTATGCCACTTGGAGGCAAGTTCGGCAACAATTTTTCATGTGTTCATCTGTTCTGATCTCATTTTCTGAATATTTTTATGTCTTTCAAACAATAAAAATTTAAGAAAAAATATTTACACGATTCTTTTTTTTTTTCAAAAAAAAACTTGGCCTTTTGATTTTGACCCATATGTTATTTTAGAACTTAATAGCATTTTTTATTCATTTCGGTTGATAGACAAGGCTACTTATTAATAAATATCAATTTTAAAGAAATTCTAAATATTGTATGTATTATTATCGTTATTGTAGTTTTTGAATGGAATCTTATCAATTCATCAATATCATACTTCACATACTAATAGTTCAGATATCTCGCTTCAGTGACTCTTCGACTCTTTGTGAACTGAACTAAATGAACTAGTAAACTAAATGAAAGATATACTTCAGTACCCCCAATTGATATATATCTTTCTTTTCACTGAAGTGACACATTTTGCGCACGTCCAGAGATGCTAACGCTACTGGCGAGAGCGGGGCGCTGCGCGGGATAGCGGGGGGAGGGTTGTTTGTCGAGCCAGGTGTCATGTTAACTCGCGGGAGTTATACTATATTTCCTTTCTCAAACGTTTTTGTGACAGGACATGACGTTTCCCTGAATTTCGTTCAATATATTTCTTATTTCTGTCTCTTGTGACTTTTCCGTCATCGCAATACTAATGTGATCGTGTCAAGGAATGACATGCTTTATATATTTTATAATAAACGCAACTCGTGCGAAAATAATACATTGTACATAATATAAAGGAAATTTTCTACTTTATCCTTTTTCTTAATAATATACGTATACTCACAGATATAAATATCTAGTAGGGGTAGCAAGAGTTTTAGCATTAGACATTTTTAGCTACATTTGGAAGTCGAGTGGGGAAAATTTATAAATTTATTTAGATAAGGAAATCAAACAGCTGTGATACTTAAAACTATGAGACAATTTTCTTTTTGAAACAAACTTCATGAGACATTTTTCACTCTCTGAGTAAGCCCCAACACCCTTAGTCGCCTCTTATGAACACCCAGGAGAACAAGCGTCGTATTGCTATTTGAAGCCGATAGTACACAACATTTTCTGAATCATACTGATTACTTCTGCTATCCCATAAACTAAGAGTAACCAAGGTTGAATATTCCTAAACTTTATCACCTATTCCGAAACTGGAATTAATAATGTACGCATTTTATAATATATTTTTAAGGTGTCCTATGTGTTTGATAGGAAAAAAATCTCTCTTTATTTGTTTTATTCAAAAATGCTGATCACACAACATTTTCCGTATGAAAATTAAGATATAATGTTTTCTGACTGACTTTCAGCCAGTGGGATATTTACCGTATTACGTGTGGTCAGTAATAAATTGAAATCAAATTTTTGAACCGTATTAAATCCGTTCGTATATTACCTATATATAATTTCCATGTTTTGTCTCTGATACAAAACACCGCTGCTAACGTTGCGTATTCGAAGGCCCTACAAAATAATATTTTGCTCTGTAGTGTCGGCTTAGAATAGCACTACCCCATTTCTTCCGGTGGGTGTACGTAAGAGGCGACTAACGGAATTGGGGCTTTTAAGGGATTTTCGGGCGATGCGGTTGGAGACCCATCACCAACAACCTTTATTTTACCATCATTTTCCCAGTCAACTTTCCAAAAGTGGCTGAGATTTTTTTTAATTTCTTAGCTCTGGCTACCCCTTTTAGGAATTTATAGCCGTAAGTAAGTATATGAAAATATGGTAAAATAAAGGTTGTTGGTGATGGGTCTCCAACCGCATCGCCCAAAAATCCCTTAAAAGCCCCAATACCGTTAACCGCCTCTTACGCACACCCACCGAAAGAAATGGGGTAGTGTTATTCTAAGCCGACACTACACAGCTAAAAAGTCACAATTTTTTTAAAGTTCACTAAAATATTTAACACTCTAAAATTTATTTACAGTCTAGTGAGAAAGAACTGACTTTGTTCCACCAAATATAAGGCTAAATCATTTTGTTATATATTTTACGGGATAAATATATCCTACAAGAAATCTTCTCAGTAACAGTTAGTAGTGGAGCGTCTGGAGCGTTAAAAACATTAAAACCTCGGATGTCTCAGGGACTAGATGAAATTTAATTATCTTTGCGAAAATGTGTTATGAATAACATAAATAATAATCTCTACCTATTTAAAAGTTGTGTATTTGATTTTTAAATAACAAAAAATTATGATTTCAATAACTTATGTATGAAGGTAACGTTGTAGAATTTATTTTTTTGTAACAGAAGTGGAAGTTACTGAAAAGATAAATAAATTATGGATAATGAAATGTTAAAAAAATATTACGTGAACTATTTGTTTATTTAAATAATTTGCATATAAAAAAATCTGTTATTATAGCATTAAAAGTAAGATCGAATTAATTATTAAAATCAACAATTAATTTATCTGTATCGCTTTCCGCTTGGCATGTAAAAATATTATTATCAGCTAATTTTATTCGTAACATTTCGATTAGGCGAGTTTTTTTTATTCGTTAGAAATTTATGTTGAGCGATTATTAACGGCACATTTTCATCAAATTCAATATCTGTACATATATTTTTTAGTGCGCGACGATTCTTTTCAGCAGATTTAATACCGTCCTTCTTATATCCATCAAATACCACGTATGCGTTATTATAATTATTCTTCAAATATCTTACGTAATGTTCGCATATCATTTTGAATGTTTCATTTAATTGCCATTTGCAACGATGTAACAACATGCTTCCATCAATAACATAATGAACATTTTCTAAGCTGTTCAAATTAATCTGAATTTCTGGGAATAATTCGTAGAAAGCTGATGTTTTTGTCTTTCGCAGTTGGCCATCTTCAAACAGAGCAAGTGGATATGGTGCCAGTTCATAATTCATATAAGTTTTTAGTTTGTCATCTGTTTTTTTCAACACACAAATACGTTGAAACAGCAACACTAGATCAAGGGGAATAATATTGTCATGAATTTTTATTTTATTTTTTTTAGCCAATAGAAAATTTATTTTATCTTTCCTTAATAACTTCAATTCGCGTACATTTTTCCCTTCGGTTTTCTTCATGACTTTCAAACCTTCTTCAAAAGCATTGTAACAATTTATACTTTTATCGCCGGTAATTCCAGTGGCAATTGACATAATTGCATCTGTATCAGGAAAAGGACTGTGTTCTTTGAAAAAGTCTACCAATCTTTTTACATCGATACCATCCCTTTCTGTTCTAGCATCTGTAGAATCACTGTGCTGATGACTTTATTTGAAAGATATGTCACAAATTTTTTCTATGCCTTCAATAATATCTTTACTGTAAATAAATCCTCTGATCCATTTATAAACTACACTTTCAGTGGCACCTCGTTTAAAAGGACCCACTTCGACGCTCATTCCTTTCATTAAAGTCTGCTCAATAGTCTGATCACTTGCAATACCAGAAAAAATATTATCTGATCGCCTAGATGTGAAAAATACTGTTGTATATGTTTGTTTGTATATGTTTGTCTTTATCTATTTAAGTAAAATTTAACGTAGAACTAAAAAAAATTGTTTCCAATTAAATGTTATGCTCCAATATATTATGTTTTCATATTTTTTTGTTTAAACAATGAAAAATTTAATTGCACAATATAATATTGGTAGAAGTTACGATTTAGAGCATACAAAACAAAATCCTGTTGGTTACATGGAAATTCATTCAATCCCTATGAGATCCGAGGTCAAAACCCCCGGGCTCTCCACTATAGGTACATTAATTTGTTTGTTAAACATTAAACTAAAGCAAGTCATGTACAGTTTCTTCATAAAACTACAGCAATATATTAACCGAAACTCCCTCGCTGTCCGTTTGAAACTAGTGTACCTATTTCTAAAAGTCCCTTGTCGTGAAATATTATTTCAATATCACATTACGAGTAACATCTTGCTTGGAATAATCCACAAAGATACGTGAGGCTCAAAGAACGTCAAAGGACGAGACACAAGACCAGGGCCGCGCCGCCCCTGTGTGCTAAGTGTGCGGCGCACACAGGCGCCAAGACAATAGGGGCGCCGCGCCGCCACTGCCACCTAAATTATTTTTGTCACCTATATGATTATTTTTTATAGTGGAGTATCGACAAGTAAGTAGGTAGAATAGGCGCAACATAGGCCTTGTAAACAACAAAACATCTATAACGCTTATCCTTTCAGCTGTGGGAGGGCGGTACTTACAAAGATCCCTAAACTGTGGCAAGGTCACCAAAAAAATTCGCGCGCCTGATTGCAGAAATCATAAAAATTTAGCTATACTTTATCCAGACCCCTAAGACGTTGTAAAACTCCAAAGAGTTTTGATTATGAACACGAAGACCACACTATAAATGATCCGAAAACCTCTTTTAAAATTAATGTATTTTTTTATATATTAGACCAAGCGTTATCCTCCGTAGATGAAATATAAGATTTATTGAATAATCACAACGACGTGTTTAATTTTTTATTTAATTTAAGTGATGACCAAGATCAAAGTCGATTAAGAAGTAGCTGTCATCGTTTACAGGAGAAACTTGCAGCAAATGATTCATTGGATATTAACGCCGATGATTTGTGTAAAGAAATTATGTCTTGTCAGCCATTTTTCAAAAAATTAAGTAATGATGTGGTGAAAATTCTTGAATTTATATATTTAAACAATTAGACAGCTGTATGCCCTAACATTACCATAGCATTACGAATTATGCTAACTATGCCAGTTACAGTGGCAAGCGCGGAAAGGTCCTTTTCTAAATTAAAACTTATAAAAAATTACCTGCGCTCTACAAAGAGTCAGGAAAGATTAACTAATTTAGCAAAAATATCCATAGCGGAGGCCATAATAGACCATATAGACATACATGAAACTATTAAGGATTTCGCAAACAAAAAAGCGAGAAAAGTGGAAATATTATAATTTAAGTAATGTTTGTATTCTTGCAAATGTTAAGACTCTTGTTGTTTTTTCAAAACATAACATAGGTAGGTAATAGTCATATTAGTATTATTATTCTTATAAAAAAGTCAGCTTCTTTGTTATTCATATTTAAGTATTAAATTATTTGTATTAATAAAGCATGTTAAAATTTTGTTCGAGTTTTATTTTTCGCAGTAAATGGCAAGCAGAAGCGAACGGGATTTACCTATTTAGTATCCTAATTCCTAAATGTTCCACAGTTTTGTACACTTAGATATTAATGATAATATTATCGAAGTACTGTAAAACTAGAGAACATTTATTTCAGTCAAAATTAACAATTAAAAATATTCATTAAAAAATTAAATTCGTTTTTTTATGATGATTCGTTAAAAAAGAGGCGCTTCATAGGTTTCGCACACCGGCGCTGCCGGGGGTCGGCGCGGCCCTGCACAAGACACAAGATATTTTCAAAGTAATGAGAATAAAAGCAAGACAAGATTTTCACTGAAAATGAATTTTAAGTGACTCCACGATATTTCTATTCAATCTTCATAAACTTAAAAAGTAATAAAGTAATAGTATATACTTTACTACTAAGGTGAGATTTCCTGGTGGAGTGACAGGTAAAAGTAGAAAATATTGCCCACTTTACTCACAATTTACTCAAAGGATTTTTCTAGTTAATTATAACCACCTAACAGATTGTGATTGTGAAATCACACGTTGGTCTGATAATCAAGTTAAGGGCACAGCCAATTCAAGTGGATTTAACAGATTTGCATCATCTCCTTGCACCGCCCAAGTGTGCATTTGGACAGCTCCACCACACATTCTCAAACGACACATATTACTCACACATCTTGCACATCGCAGATCTAGATGCACATATTCTAAATACCATGAACATCATCCAATTGCTTTATTACCAATTTGAAACAATATATTATCGTTGGTATTTAATAATATTGAAGTAGAAAATAACATTTAATCGTCGCTCCCATCTTTATATCCTGTGCTTTATGGTTCGACTGGCGTTTCCTATATTCTGAACCATAAATACATCAGAAAGCTGTCAGGACAAAGATATAGGCCGCACGAACAATTGGTTTCGGAACCCTTATATTCGTAAACGGTATTGGTATATGCTCGTTGAAATATTACTGCGCGTCTACGCCGATAGCCTATATATTATTTTTCCTGCCCATTCAAGGACTTGAAACTTCGATATGTAGGACCATTTGGCCATAAAAAATATTTTTTAACAAAAATAAAACCGACTTAATAGTTGAAAAAACAACAGAAACCGTCGGTGCCAGCCTGCGTGATAATGGATAATAAGTGTGTATTTTGCACTTCGTGTACATGTACAAGATACCCACATGGTAGGGTAAATTGATTTTTGTATAACATATAATAAACATAACATAAACGTTCACGCCGAATATCCCCGAAGGGGTTGGCAGTGGTACTAATACTTCTGAACATCACGTGACTTTGTCACCTGGTGTTCAGAGTACCCACGTTTTGCATGGACAGTGTACTCGCGTGATAGGGGGCAGGCCTATCGCCGTTTTGTACGAATACACTGTCACATGACTAAGTACAACTCAGCCATGTGGGTTTCCTCACGATGTTTTCCCTCACCGTTAACAACCTTACTCATATTTGCTTTGCTCATATTTACTACAATTCATATATCGAATTATTTGTCTAATAAACAAATCCCTCAGTGAATAAGTATACGCCCTGACGCGGGTTCGATTCCCGCCTGTGTCGAAATTTTTCTTTCCTTTATTTATTCTTTATTTATTAGTAATAATCCCCACATGAGGTTTTCATGAACAAAAAGATTTAAATTATGTGATAGTTAGGCGTTTTCAACATTTGCATTCTATCTGAAAAGATGGACAAATGGCCTTCCGAATTAGTTAAAAATTCGGAGGTAGGAAACGCAAACACTACTTAAACGTGTAAAAGAAATAAAGGATAGAAGAATTTCGCGCTGGCAGCCATTGACACGGTGGCTCAATTGGCAGAGCGTCGGGGCGTATACCCGAGGTCGCGGGTTCGATTCCCGCCTGAGTTGAAATTTTTCTTTCCTTTATTTATTCTTTATTTATCTGTTCAAATGAGTTTCTTTGTTTTGTTGCAAAATATGAACGAATTTCCTCTACAACAATATTTCTCCTTCCACTCTCATTGTATTTTCCGCCTGAACTGGCCCATTTTTCGGTGCTCTGAATTCAAAAAGCGGTTAGTCGGGCGCAGCGAGCTAATGTTTACCCTAAACAAACTTTACAGCTTTTTTTTATTATGTTTTAATTGTTTTTTTTTGCCACCATAGTCCAAAGGGTAGAACATCCGCTTATCATGCCCACAGGCATGGGTTCAAATCCCAGGAAAGGCCTTCACCAATTCTTCTATCCTAAAGTCATATGTGTGGTTAATTTATCATGGCTGAGTCAACTTCAACTGTGAGGGTAAGATCGTGAGGAAACACACATGGCTTAGTTGAACTTAGACATGGGACATTGTATTCGTACCATACGGCGATAGGTCTGCCCCCTATCACGTAAGTACACTATCCAAGCAAAACTTAGGTACTACTCAGAACACAAGGTGACAATGTCACGTGATGTTCAGAACTATTAGTACCTCTGCCAACTCCTTCGGGTATATAGGGCGTAAACTTATGAGTTGAGATAAAATGAGTTGTTTTAACTTATTATTTAAAACTTATTTATAGGGAATATGTTATAAAAATAAGGTTATTAACAGTTCTTTGCAAGATATTGTTTGAATTATTATCATCTTCTATCAAATTGAATTGATTTTTGATTTGAAACACTAACTACTTAGTTACACATAACATTCAAGCAAGTCTTGCAAAGTTCCTTTCAAAAACAATAGCAATATATTAGTTTAAACTCTTTCGCTGTCCAATTTGAAACTTGTGTACCTATTTCTCACAGTCTCTAGTCGTGAAATCTTGTTTTAATATTGCATTACGAGAAACATCTTACTTGGAATAATTCTCAAAGTAACGTGAACTCAAAGAAAGAAACGAAACGAGTCACAAGACACCAGAGATTTAAAAAGTATTCAGTATAAAAGCAAGGCAAAAGATTGTCTAGGAATGTCTTTACACTGATTCCTTGAAGTTTCTATTCAATTTTCAAAAGCTTGATTGGTAACAGTTACCATTTGGAACGAGATTTCCTACTGAAAATAAAACTGATACAGGAGATCAGAGTGACAGGTCTAAGTCAAAATATATTGTTTACTATACCAGAAATTTTACATACAATTTATTCGTTACTTCTACAAATATTATCTCTAAACTTGGAACCCACTCTTTAATGGAACAGATATTGCAACCCTTCGAATGAGACGGAATTAATCACATTTTCGCTGAAGTGAGATAATCAGCTTTTGATGACAAATGTCAGTGAAATTCACAGTCAGATATTCAATATTAATCGCATAATTATCCGCGTGTGAAAGCAACAGCCGTCAATTCGAGCTCACTAGGCCGGCAAACAATTGATATCACATTAGCTTAGTACTGCACTTCCATTGTCCAATAATTTGCGCTTTCTCATGCGTTAAATAGTCATGAAATTATTGGACCAAATGTTTAAGTAGTACATAATTTCATCTGTGATAAAAAAATGAGAGTGATGTAGATCTATCATTGTTTCTGTGAATTCATATGACTGCCAACTTTACACAGGTTATATTGCATACCAAACCATTACATTAAGGTGAAAATATCAACCTTATGAACAATAAAATAATGAATCTAAACTCATTACTATATTACTTAAAATATCACTAAAACATAAATACAATTAAGCCGAGTCAGCTCAATAAATCAATTTAATTACGGCAATTCCAGCTACCGTTTGTAACTGGCGTTGAACTAATATGAAGGAATCTAACACCTTGCGCTACATTGAACAAATAATGAATCAGCCAGATTGAATTGGCAGACGCTATCTATGTGTGACAAAGTTCTCCTATGTATCAATACAGAAATCAGAAGAGATCGATTTGGTGACCTCAAATAACAGAGAACTGTAAGAACTGCGAACTAATTGAATAACGCTTGTGCATTATACCAAAATATATAAAAAACCTTTTATTTATTTACAAAGCATATAAAGATTATAATTACATAATCCTGATAGATCAATTGAGAAATTCTGTCAATCATACCTATTATTGATATGCATAACATGATGAGAGTTTAAATCCCGGGTCGGCCTATACCAATTTGTCTTTTCTAAAGTCATTTGTGTGGTTAATTTATCATGGTTGTTAATGGCGAGGCCAAAAATCGTGAGGAAACCCACAAAGCTAAGTTCCACTTGGTCATGTGACAGTGTATTCGTACAAAAACGGCGATAGGCCTGCCCCCTATCACGTGAGTATACATTGACTACTGGGTAAGTATTTAAATAAGCCAATGGTAGTAGCAGAAATATTAGGGGGCATATGTGGGGATAGTGAACTTATTAACTAAGTTGATATGCAAACTTAACTAAGCTGCATGCATAATTGCTTTTATGTTTATTTATTTTTTTATTATTTTAATATGAAAATGTTATCCGTCCGCTGGGTGCCACAATTACTTACGCAATATCAAAAACGGAATTGAGAGCTGAATTCTAAACAATGTTTGAGTGCTTTGTAATAACAGATGAAACATATATTCACCATTACACGCCAGAAGCAAATATACAACTCGTTTTTTCAATATGTGCCATTTAATACTTGAAAGTTAAAGTTCTGTCAAAGGCTAAAATAAAATAAAATAAAATAGAAAAAAATAAATAAGCATTTATGTGAAAAGATAAATATTTGTTTTTTGAACGTCAAATTTCAACTTAATACTAAGTTTACTTCGGATTTGGAAGGTATTTTGTTGAGAGAAGAACCCGTAAGAAACTCGTCAACACACATATTTTTTACGTCCATTAAAATGTTGGTGTTAACCAGGAAACATCCTGCACAGAGCCCTGATGACGACAAGCCATTTCATCATTTTTGTAATCATTAACATTGTAATTGTGTTTCGAACTAACATTTCTTTTAACTACTGGGTTCATTGAACAGTTTGAATGTTTCAATTGTGCATTTTCAAGTGGCTTTACGCCAAGCTCCTACGTTCCTTTGCGATATAAATGTATTGCCTTTTTAGTTACCTTACTACATACTAATAACGATAAAGAAACTATAAAAACTTTCTGAAACTATTATCCTCTCCATAAAAATACCTTAAGTGTCTTAAAGTTACAAATGCTTATTATCAAGTCTTCAGAAACGTATTTCTGGGTTCAGCTTTATTGTGCCTTTAAGTTTGTACAGTAAGTCACTAATCAGAGTTGTGGAAAGATTTAAATATTAAGCTTAAAATTAAGTCTCACTCGATAAGGGTCTCCATTGATGAGAGATACGGACATACAGCAATGAGATAAATGGAAATAATGAAGCTAATTACTCATTCAGAAACGGATAAAATAAAATAAACCACAAAAACTACTTAAACTTGCGTATTTAAACCATAAATCCTTTTACTTCAGTTCAGATTCCCCACATTTTGCTAGTTACTTCTTTTTTCTACATTTCTTTCTATTTTGTTATTTTATAATTAGTCCAGGAATCCTAGACTCAGATTTGTACAGATTCTTGGTTCTCACTGAGTTGTGACGTTAATAAGAGTATTCGCTCGAGGAGAAGGACTGAAAACTACTTAAGTAAATGAAAACGTTTAGCTTAAATACCACTTTAGATTAACTAACTAATTTGGCAGGGTTTGATTTAATTGAAACAGATGAAATTATTAATACAGTGTTTTAGTGTCTTTTTTCACATAATTAGGATATGTACATACATACATACATATACTCACGTCTATAAATCCCTAGTAGGGGTAGCCAGAGCTAAGGAATTACAAATTCCTCAGCCGCTTTTGGAAAATTGAGCGGGGAAAAGATGGTTAAATAAAGGTTGTTGGTGATGGGTCTCCAACCGCATCGCCCAAAAATCCCTTAAAGCCCCAATACCGTTAGTTCGTCGCCTCTTACGTACACCCACCGAAAGAAATGGAGTAGTGCTATTCTAAGCCGGCACTACACAGCAATTAGGATATGTGACCATAATAAACTGAGTATGATTGATATGAGTAGGTTAGCTCATCTTGTTTTGTAAGCCACGGGCGTGTCTTATTTATCTGACAATAATACAGCCATTCACCGCGAAACGCTTCGTTTTTAAAAGGAGGATTACTTTCGTACTAAGGTTGATAAACATATTTCATGAATTGTATCAACCTAAATATTAGCAGAAAAGCGGCTCTGTTAATCGAGTATAATGATTTTGCGTTTCCTTTTGTAGCTATTGACAATACACAATTGAATTACCACCCTCCATTGTTTTCACGGAAATCTCGTTACGCGAGGAATGAGTTTCTGATGACTGCGGAACTTCTAAAGAAAATATTTGACGTATAATTCCAGTAAATGAATACAACAGGCTCTTTTAGACGGTAAGGGAAAACACGGTGAAATAAAAGATCGTTGGTGGAGGTGGATGAAGTCTCATACTAAGCGTTCTATATCAGCCACTCTGTATTCCAGTCAAATCTATACTATATAAGGCTGCGAACCCACCAGAGCTGTGCGAGGTAGCTAAGCGTTGTGCGAGGAAAAAATCCACCAATAGAATCACTTCATTTTCCTAGCCTCGCTCAGCTCAGCTCTGGTGGAATAGGGTTTAGCGAAGCGAGGTCAGTCTACATACAAAACAAGCGAGAAATGTGTGCGAAGGATGTGTTGCGACGAATGTGTTGCGAGGAATGTGTTGCGAGAAATGTGCTGCGAGGAATATGTTGCGAGAAATGTGCTGCGAGGAATATGTTGCGAGGTTTGCGAAGATTCCCTGCCAGCCAGTCAACAGACGGCTGGTGTTGAAAGTAGACGTGCAGAAAATAGATATGGTTAATTCCCCCCGTTACACATTTCACAGCTTCGCAACGCATCCTCGCACCGCACATTAATGCGCATTTTGACAGCTCCGCTACACATCCTCGTATTAGACATTTACTTCGCACAGCTCTGGTGGAAACCCCTACACATTTCCACAGCACAGCTACACATCCTCGTACGACACATTTTACTCGCACAGCTCTGGTGGGTTCGCAGCCTAAGACTGTACCGAGGTGAAAACTGTACATTAAAAAAAAAAAAACCAGTGGAATATGTTTAATTTTCGATACTGAAGCCAAATTTGCGCTTTTTGAAAAAAATGACCGTCTGTCTGTCTGTTTGTCTTTCTGTCTGTATGTCCGGTTATCACGTTAATTCTACCAGACGGATCTTGATAAAATTTGGTATGAATGTAGCTTATACACCTGGCCAACATAAAGGATACCATTTATCCTTGATTTCGCAAGGGTTCCCACAGGAGCATAAAAAAATCATAACTTTTATAGGGCTCCCCATATTTACACGATTCATTTTTCATCAACGACTTTTTCAGACTCTTCATTAATAGTCTTTTTGGAAAAAAATTATGTTTCATCCATTTTCATCAAAATAAATGTCCTTTTAATTGTTTGTCAATAGTATTACTACTTAATTTAATTCAATGATCAATTCTTATCTGCTTAATTTACTACAGCAACTCAGGGTAGCTTCACTGTTAACTGAGACGCTCCGAAACTTCTAATCAATCTTTCAATGCTTTGCGAGTACGGTTTGCACTAAAGGCGAGATTTTCTGCTTGAAAATATTGTGTTTTGGGTTATTGGTTGAGACTGATTATTCAACAAAATATTTTTTCAATTTCTCACGTATTTATTTGGTTGTAGCTTTAAAATTCCATATTCAAAACAGAACAGAGACTTACAATTATTTGGGATTTAAAATCCAGGAAATATTTTATGATAATAGATCAATAAATATATTAGGCGTCTTTTACATCGTTTCATGATCTACATTCAGCGCTATGTCCCCATGCTGATAGATTAAGATTACTTAATAAATATATATAAATAAATTTCCACAGTTAGGAAGCTTTTGAACCTGTCGGTTGTGATTAAAATCATAGATTCATGTTGGATCATTACAACAACTTAAATAAAGATATACGTCTATTAGGTATTTATAGAGAGGATGGATGAAAATAAAGTAGCGAAAGAGATATAATAGAGCCAATGTGAACGGGATTGTTAGTAGAGGACGGTCTTGTAAAACGTTTCTAGACCAAATGGAAAACGTTCTTATAAAGGCGGGGCGGTATGAAGTGAGAAGAATAAAAGAGCATATATGAGAAGAATAATGAATGTAAGGGAAGCAAGAGAGGTTTGTCAGGATCGTACTAAGTTGTGATCGATAGTCTCTGCCTAGCCCAATGGGAGTAATAGGCGTGAGTATAAGTAAGTAAGCAAGGTATTTTTTATCCGCTAAAATAAAGCAACACGAGTTTTTACAACCGTTTGTAAGTTTGATGATTAGCCTTTGAAATATTTATTTCGATCAGCCCAAGATAAAAATCAAAGGACATATTTTATTTAATTGTAAATAATAATAAAAAATGCCAATAGAACAAAAATAAAATTCCTCAGCCACTTTCCAAAAGTAGCTTTTCACTATCCAGAACTTGAGAAAAGATGGTAACAATAAATAATTAATGGTGACGGGTTTCCAAATAAACCATAGTCCAATAATCACTTAAAAAGCCGCAATACCCTTAGCCGCCGCATATGATCACCCATGGGTAGAAATGGGGTAGTGTTAATCTAGGCCGATACTACACAGCAATATAATATATCAACTTAAATTTAAATATAACAAAAAAAATACATAATGATTGCTCTACAAATAATAAGATATTGTGTTAAGTAGACGTGTTCTAACTAATTTATAGATTTAGTAATATAATTTCAATCATCTACATAACAAAATGAATCCACAAGAAATAAAGGCAATGATAATTTGAAGTAAAATGTATTTATAAAATTTTGATTGCTGGATATTTTGGTCTGAAATGTTGTCTTTATGTGTTTTTATGGAGGCTTGTATTATTTTAACATTGTATGAATATTCATGTTATACTTACAGACTTATGTGTTATGGTGTATGAGGGTTTCAACCGCGTTGAATCGAAAATCTAATAAACTTAAAAATCCGTTAAACTGACAAGTAAAAAGCTTTAGTATAAGAATCCAAACTAAATAGCAAAAAAAACCTATTTCCTCGGAGGTGACATAAAAGAAATAAACCAGTATTTTTTACCGAACAGCAAGGTTGTGTTTGAAAGGAAGACTCAATGACATTTATCAACAAAAGCTGATTAGATCACTACAATGAAAACCTGATCAATCCCACTCCAAGATGGGGGACCAAGGATTTCAAGTAGCTAATTCCATCAACTCGGCCTCTTCCTAGCTCAACATATTAAAATATCTCTTTGAAAGAATAAGTCCTTTGAATAGTAACAAGTACATTCTAAGACAAGATTTTCTACACAAAAAGTTTCGGGTGATCGATTGGGACAGGTCTTAACAAAAAACAAAATTAAAGTCACCCTACTATCTATATCTGATTATTACAATCTAAAGAATATATATCTATCGCCTAACGTTTTAAATGGTATTACATACAATAATCAATTTACCCTACCATGTGGGTATCTTGTGTTGTACATGTAAATGAAGTGCAAAATACACACTTATTATCCATTATCACGCAGGCTGGCACCGACAGTTTCTGTTGTTTTTTCAACTATTAAGTAGGTTTTCATTTTGTTAAAAACTATATTATATGGTCCTACATATCGAAGATTCAAGTCCTTGAATGAGCAGGAATAATAATATATAGGCTATCGGCGTAGACGCGCAGTAATATTTCAACGAGCATATACCAATACCATTTACGAATATAAGGGTTCGGAAACCAATTGTTCGTGCGGCCTATATCTTTGTCCTGACAACTTTCTGATGTATTTATGGTTCAGAATACAGGAAACGCCAGTCGAACCATAAAGCACAGGATATAGAGATGGGAGCGACGATTAAATGTTATTTTCTATTTCAATTGTATTAAATACCAACGATAAAATATTGTTTCAAATTGGTAATAAGCAGTTGGATGATGTTCATGGTATTTAGAATATGTGCATCTAGATCTGCGATGTGCAAGATGTGTGAGTAATATGTTTCGTTTGAGAATGTGTGGTGGAGCTGTCCAAATGCACACTTGAGCGGTGCAAGGAGATGATGCAAATCTGTTAAATTCAATTGGTTGTGCCCTTAACTTAATTATCAGACCAACGTGTGATTTCACAATCACAATCTGTTAGGAGGTTGGTTCAGTTGAAGGAATCGTCGCTATCGTCGCAAAACCTTTCCGCATTCAGATAAGCTATTAATAATTAACTAGAAAAATCCTTTGAGGAAATTGTAAGTAAAGTGGGCAATATTTTTTACTTTTACCCGTCACTCCACCAGGAAATCTCACCTTAGTAGTAAAGTATATACTGTTACTTTTTAAGTTTATGAAGATTGAATAGAAATATCGTGGAGTCACTTAAAATTCATTTTTAGTGAAAACCTTGCCTTGCTTTTATTCTCATTACTTTGAAAATCTCTTGTGTCTTGTGTCTCGTCCTTTGACGTTCTTTGAGCTTCACGTATCTTTATGGATTATTCCAAGCAAGATGTTACTCGTAATGTGATATTGAAATATTATTTCACGACAAGGGACTTTTAGAAATAGGTACACGAGTTTTAAACGGACAGCGAAGGAGTTTCAGTTAATATATTGCTGTAGTTTCATGAAGAAACTGTACATGACTTGCTTTAGTTTAATGTTTAACAAACAAATTAATGTACCTAACTGTTAATGAGAAGATGTCTTGTAGGATATATTTATCCCGTAAAATATATAAAAAAATGATTTAGCCTTATATTTGGTGGAACAAAGTCAGTTCTTTCACACTGTAAATAAATTTTAGAGTGTTAAATATTTTAGTAAACTTTAAAAAAATAGTGACTTTTTAGCTGTGTATTGTCGGCTTAGAATAACACTACCCCATTTCTTCAAGTAGGTGTGCGTAAGAGGCGGTTAATGGTATTGGGGCTTTTAAGGGACTTTTGGGCGATGCGCTTGGAGACCCATCACCAACAACCTTTATTTTATCATATTTTCCTTACTCTAATTTCCAAAAGTGGCTGGGGAATTCCTAATCCCTTAGCTCTGGCTACCCCTTCTAGGGATTTATAGCCGTGATTATATGTTTCAATATGTGTATGATGAATATTCATTATTTGAGATCTTGTACCTACAAGTTTTTAGCCTAAAAAAACACATGTAAATCCATTCATTTTCATAACGTGAGTAGTACGCGCAAATCAGCAGTCACGTGGAATCAGATAAAGAATCATAATGACTAATCAACTGCAATAAACAACTAATAACTGAATGTTATCAAAACTTGTTACTTCGGAAAGCTACTTCGGTATTAAATACCACACATTTTGTGTTAAGTTGAACATTAGTTCATAGAGTAAACGTATACACATAACACCGACATAATATTACTCAATAAAACAAACCCACAAAATGATAAGAATTAAGGACAATTCAACCGCACCGAGGACCAAAAACGTTTTGTAATTCAGAATAAATAAACGTGTTTACCAACAATTAGAGAAAATAGACGGGCTACTCGGACTTCAGTAAAACGAAAACAAATTATTAGCGAAAAACATCATTACTAAGTTGAAACTAAGGATTATCTTAAACGAATCACTGTCTTGATCATTTCTATCTCAATCAATCTAAGAGAAAAATTCCAATTCAAATACTGAATTATTTATTTATTTAATTACTCTTATATACCATACCATTGGTCAAACACAAAAAGGTGCGGTTACGGTTAGAGCTTATAAATCGAAGTGATCAATGTAAAAATATTTTATTCTAATTCCCGGTTTCATTTTATTTCAACAGCGAGTGTTTGCCGGCTGCTGTCTGCCATTTTGTAGTATCATTCTACTTATTTCAATTGTATTTCTGAAGTGAATTAATTATGTTTTTGTGTGTGAATATATGGATGCATAATAAATATATATTGATAACATTTTGAACCGACCTAATATAGGATAAGTTATAATTGTTAATAAAATGTAGTATATTCTAGCTCTTAAGCTCTGGCTACCCCTTTTTGGGATTCATAGCCGTTAGTATAAATATATATATGAGTATAGGTATGTATGTAATATATAAGTTTGTTGGTTTAATAACAAAGTACTAGAAAGTGTCTGTACGATAAACATAAATTTTGGGAACATATTCCGTATCCGTATATTTGTTGTTGGGAGCAAAAAGTAGATGTGGAAGATAAATGATCCTGCACTTGTTGGGATAAGCCGACGTGTTTGACCTTGGACCTTTCGCTTAAACTTTCTAAAGTAAAAGTAAAAATGTTTTATTCAAATAAAGTTTCAGTAACAATATTTAAAGATATGTATCACATTCACATAACAAAAGTATGGTGTATTTGTTACAATAGTTTTGAGTTCTACCCCCCGAACTAGTGAAAACACTGTATTACGGCAAGGTAGGCGCTCATCGCTACTCGGGCTCGCGCTATTCAATAGAACATGATTTATTGCCCTTTACAAACTGTGACAACAATGTACAGTATATGCACGATTTCAAGATAAAACAATAAATCTAATAACATACTATTTTGAATATGTTTTTTTTATATATGTGCATATTACAACTTTATCAAACATGGATATATTAATTGAGATACTTATATATATTTAAATATATACATATATATTCATCAATAAACATACATAAGTAAAGTACATATAAACCACATACACACACATATATATATATATATACATACATATACATATATATACCTAGCCTACGCATACATATAGCAGAAACAACAACACAGGCAGTCTTAAGATAATCTTATGGATAATGTAATTTACTTTTGATTTTTCACTAGGATAATATATTAAGTAGATTTTCAGTTTCAGTGTAATCCAATTTTATGATATAATTATAAATAGCTAGTTTAATTTTATTGTAGGTCATATTAGAAATAGTAACTGTCTTGGAAATTTGGTTATATAGATATGGGCCGCGAAAATAAGTACAACCCTGAGAAAATTTAGTTTTACAGAGTGGAGTTTTGTAAACATTGTATTTTACTCTTTGGTTCACAGATTCTCTTCTTTGTGAGTGTTGCATCAATACCACTTGTTGTATATATATCTTTCTAACAGACAAAACTGGAAATTCACTATACAAAAGTGATGTAGGATATCGAAACCCTTTGAAGTTAGCCACTTTTATAACTGCTCTCTGTGCTCTTTCCAGGCTTATAAGTGTTGTTTTATTACATCCTCCCCAAGACAAAACTCCATAGCTTAGTATTGACTGACATAAACTGTAATAAGTCATTTTGATAATCTTTTGGTCCCTAATGTGCCGAAGTTTCTTAAAAATACAAATAAGTTTCCTGATCCTCATTGTTAGAACCCTGATATGTTCTTTCCAACTTAAATTCTCGTCAATTATTACACCAAGATACTTAATATATTTAGCTTTAGCTACTATGTAACATGAACACTGTTGTGTCCCAGTGCACGTATGAGCCCTAAAAATCAAGTCTTGGCTAGGTTGTTTGTTACTCCTAATGCTAAACGTAATATATTTAGTTTTATCAAGATTCAAACTTAATAAATTTTCGGTTAACCATTGCATAATTTTAGAAAATTCTCGTTCAGCTATTTGATGGACTTTTGCCCATGTAGATCCGTCAAAAATTACAACCGTATCATCAGCAAAAGTGACTATTTTAGCGTTACACAGTTGTTTCTGGCACAAATCATTTATATATATTAAAAATAATGTAGGCCCTAGAACAGAACCTTGTGGAACGCCATAAATAACACTTCGACTAGTACTCAAACAGCTATCTAATTTTGTGAATTGTTTTCTGTTCATAAGATAGTCTGAAAACAATTTGAGAGCAAGTCCTCGCAC
The DNA here is from genome assembly GCA_963576735.1 of Bedellia somnulentella. Classification (NCBI taxonomy): domain Eukaryota; kingdom Metazoa; phylum Arthropoda; class Insecta; order Lepidoptera; family Bedelliidae; genus Bedellia; species Bedellia somnulentella. The sequence goes on from OY755185.1 coordinate 17,478,244, forward strand.
ACCGATACACTCCAGCTTTTTGATCAGGATATGGATGGAAACAGTATCAAAAGCTTTTGCTAGGTCTAAGAATACAGCCAATACCTTACGTCCATTATCTAAATTACGTGAAATACGATTAACTACTTCTTCAATAGCTTGATTAGTCGATTTTTTTGCACGAAACCCAAATTGATTAGCGGACAACAACTTGTTTGTTTCTAAAAAAATTAATAAGCCGATTATTTAGAAGTTTTTCCAGAATCTTAGCCAAAGATGGTAGAAGAGATATAGGCCTATAATTTGTCACACTGTTTTTATCACCCGATTTATGTACTGGTATTACAAGAGACTCTTTCAGATTATATGGGAAAATCCCTGATGAGAAACATAAATTACAGAGGTGACAAATAGGTCCTACAACAGAATTAATAGCCTGCTTTAAAAACACCATAGATATACCATCCCAACCGGTGGAAACCTTACTTTTCATGGAAAGTATAACATTTTTTATTTCTACTTCATCAGTAGGTACTAAACCTAAAGAATTAACTGGACTTACTTTACTTTTAAAATCAGATGCAAGCTGTTCTTGGGTTTTGCTATTCTTAGATAATATGTTCGTAGCTAGTGAGCTTCCAATGTCAGTAAAATAGTTATTTATGTAATTTGCAGAAGCTTTCGGATTATGTTTAATTTCTAAGAGGTTTTTATTAGAATTTGGTTTTTTTTCAATATTGCATATTTGTTTAATGGTTTTCCAAGTTTTTCCAATATCCTTCCTGTTTTTTTCTAACTCTGTTTTTTCATAATTAGTTTTAATAGTATTCAGCAAATTATTACAAAAGTTTCTATATCGTTTGTAAGAAAGTTCAAGAACCTTATCTGGCTTATATTTTAGTTTTGAATGTAGCCTATCTCTAAATTCTATACATCGCAGAAGCCCTGGTGTCATCCATGGCTTCAAACATACTTTTCGTTTAGGTACTTTGCACCAGTATGAGTTTTTTTCTATAATATTTGAAATAATGGCGATGAATTCAGAAGCAACAATATTTGGGTCTTCAATAGTAAGTAAACTGTCCCAACTAATTGCCTCTAAATCACAGATACTCTGCTGTAAATTATGTCTTTTCGTAAAAACTGGTAAGAGTGCTTCTTTTTTATTTGATTTACTTATAGAGATTATAACACAGCTATGGTCAGTAACAGTTGTATCACACACTATAGTTAGCATTGATTTATTTGGTTTCGCAAAGCAATGATCAATACAACTGTTCCCTCGCGTGCAGAAACAATGACTTGGTAGTAAACCATGTAGGGCCATGAAATCAAGATATTTATTGCTTCGCAAATCTCTATTTCCTTCCTTAATATCTATATTTAGGTCTCCTAATATGTAAAGATTAGTATATTTTTGTAAAGACTTAATAATTTTATCAAAAGATTCTAGAAAATTATCTATGTTGTAAATAGATGGAGACCTGTAGATGCACAAAAAAGCATAAGTGTCATTTAATTCGATAATTAATCCCTCGGCATCTTTAAGAGTAGGCTCAGAAAATTTTATTTTTAAGCTATTTTTATAGTATATAACTAACCCGCTGTTTTGATTTATAATTTTGCTAGATTTAAAATTTTCAAAACCAACCAAAGGTGGCAAATACGGAAGACATGATAACCAGCATTCAGTGAAAATTATGATATCATATTCAATAGCTAGTCTACTCAGTAGAATTTCAAATCCTGAAAAATTTTTACCCAGACTACAGATATTCTGCATAACTACATTAAGATTATTATTATGCACCAAATTTCGACAATCCTCCACTCGGTCAATCCTGATTGCATCACCAACAGTGACCTCTCGATCAATGTCAGTGGCAACCTGCTCAAGGCTTTTATCTGTCATTATATGATTTGATAATTAATAAATTAAATTTGAAAATAAGATGAACTGGCCGAGAAAAGGGTGTCGTTGGGGGTGTAAAACTAAAGTTCTGCATAAATAGTTTGTTGTTAGTGCTTACTAATAATATATACATATAATTGAATAATATTAGTACATAAAATAAATAAAATATATCATAGAAAATATTTAAACTATTAATAATAATATTGGTGTAAGGATATAAAACAATAACATATTTGCTTACATAGTTATTACCATTTAAAAATATGTAGTATACTGCGATTGACTGTAAATACATTTCATATAGTCACTTTTTTGAAAAACGTTCCAATTGTTCAAGCGAATTTACTGTAAGGGTAGGGCTATTTTCTGTCTCTTTTATAAGAACCAATCCTTTAGAAATCCATACAAACTTCAAGGTTCCATTCTTCAGAAGATTCCTAGCTGTATTAAACAGTTTCCGGGAAGTAACAGTAAGAACGTCCGATATATAAATTGGAATAACTACATCCGAAAATCCAAGATGAGTAGAGTTAAGTTTGCCAAGAGTGTTCATTTTATTAAAACTTCTAACCGCCTTCATTAAGTCAGATTTTATTTTCCCATTATTGAATTCAACCACAATAGGAGCATTATCACGACCCCTTCTATAAATCTCCTTTATCTGAGAGTAATAAGAGTCTTTTGGATATTCCACTGTTTTGTAAAGGTTGTCAATAACATTGTAAAGATTTTCATTATCTTTTTTTGGCACGTTCCGTATTTCCATCTTGCACTTATTTTCATTTCTCAACATAACTTCCAGTTGATTTTCCAGATCAGTGATCTTGAGAATCGCTTTTGAGTGCTCAATTGTTAGGGTCTCAACCGTAGTTTTAATCTCTGCAAACTGTTGGTTATTCTTTTCAATCAGGGTTTTTAAATTATTATTTGCCTCCACTAGTTTAAGATTCTCCGACTTAATTGCATTTAACAACTTTGTATTTTCTTTCTCTTGCGATTCTTGCAAATTCTTCACCATTTCCTTAATAAATTCGTAGCAATCACATTCAGGTTTTTTGCGCTTTCTAATATTAAGATTAAATGTTTCATTACCTGCAGTAGATAGATCAGGGAAAGATAAAGACGCAGCCCTCTTCGACTCAGCATCCGGCGAGTGAAACATGACTGGATTAATCTTAAAGTTTTACTTATACTGTCCTTACAAGAAGCACGCAGTCAACGCGTGAAACGATTCCCAATTGGTTTCTTTTATTTATTTTAGCGATTTTGAGTTTTAAGACTATTATCTTTTGATCGATAATTTGTTTAAATACTGTGAAATAAATAATTTAAATATTTAAAGACAAAAAATGACACGACTAGCTCGATGCAGCGATGAAGCAAGAAGGAATTTTCTATATTTCACTTTGACTCGAGTAAAACATCAATGCTTAATAATCCGCTGTGATTACTATTTCGATTAAATTTCTGCTTTAAATTAATGACAAACATAAATTTAGCACAGATAAACTTAAATAAGTTTAATAAAATATACACTTACATTGATCATGGTCATTAACTTTGACGGAAATCATTATGAGGAAATACACACCCCACACACTGCACTCATTTTAAGTGTCGGATATCTAATTGATTCCGTCTACTTTATCATAGCTAAACTTGTAAGTGTTACAAACTGTGACCCCCACGGGATTCGAACCCAAAATATTCGGATTGTGTACCCAAAACGTTCTAATTTTAAGTCCACAGTGGCAGTTTTCGTCATATGTCAAATAATAACTTATTTGTTCTTATACTTATCTTATTCTTTTGAAATAAATAAATAGAACATTCTTGAAATTGTTTTAGGAAACTAGAAACATGATATTTACGCCCCCGGGACAAAGTTTTTGTGAATAAATCATTACATTTTCCTGATCGGGAGATATTTGCATTATTCAACATGAATGTCTCTCTAGCCCCGTTTGTTGTGATCTATGTTTGAAAGTGAAAGCTTTATCGGGTAAATCTAAATGTAATAAGGAACGCTTTTTAACAAAACAACAACAGTAAAGTAAGTTTGCAATGTAAGGTTATCTGATCGTGTGAGGGATGACGTGATTCGGGAAAGGTGTGGCGTAAAAGATGATATTGTAAGTAAGATAAAAAAAGGAATGTTGAGGTGGTTTGAGCACATCGAGAGGATGAATTGGATATATTTCAAAATAAATAAGAATTTATTTGCTTTAGGCCAAACTTGATATGAGTATTACGGCACAGTATAGTATATTTCTCTTAAACTATACGCGACAAAATTACTGTGGACTCATTTTATTGAAACTTGAAGTTGTTTAATTGTATCAAGTGCATTTAATTAGTGTAGGGTAGTTACCCTAACTGTAACTGAGTTTTCTCTTACAGCATACTTTGACTACCCATGTTTCCATCATCCTGGTAATGCTGGTAGAATCCGACCGGGAGTCATACGTTTCACCGAATGTCGCGAGCTCGACGCACGCGAGCTCGAAAAAATATTTGAGTAGTACGCCAGCTCGAAAGTACGTGAATTCGAAAGCCGCCAGCTCGAAAGACGTTAGCGCGAATCACGTTTCACCGAAAATCTTTCACAATGGTTTATCAGTTTGAGAAGCAGATTATACATAATGTCTTAATCTTATTATTATTAAACATATTTTCTTCGAAGGTATTTTGATTTTTTAGTTATTGATGTTATTTGCATCCACCCTCAGTAAAATATCTACGCTTATTGGAAAATCACCTAGCTACTTAACTGAACTTACCTACAAGACCCAAAAAAGTAGCTAGAGCCACAAAATTAGATATCATACAAACATATAGTCATGGCTATAAATCACTAAAATGGGTAGCCAGAGAGAGAGAATTAGTAATTCCTCAGCAAATTTTTGAAAGTTATGCGATAAAAAGATGTGGTACAATGAAATGAAACTCTAACTATTGTTTCTTTGCCATTTAAGCGTAGCGTAAAAAAAGCAATATAAAACTATATTTGTTCGAAAATATTAAATGAAAAATACTAAGTTGATATAGAAAATAGGTGAACTCCTGCCATCATCTTACAACAAGGTAACAAAAATTTCAACAAAAAAAACCTATATAAGAAACATTGTTTTGACAAAGTCACGTGATGTTCAGAAGTATTAGTACCTCTGCCAACCCCTTCGGGGATATTCAGCGTGACCTTTTATGTTATGTTTATGTTTATAAAAAAAAAAAAAACATAACACCTAATTATATAAAAAATCAGTAAAGATGAGTATTAGGAGCTATAGCTATATACTGCGCTAAGTTATATGCACCAATATGTTTTGTTCTACATTATTTTACTGAGGGTGGATGAAAATAACATGAATAACTAAAAAATCAAAGTACCTTAAAAGAAAATATGTTTAATATTAATAAGATTAAGACATTATGTATAATCTGCTTCTCAAACTGATAAACCATTGTGAAAGATTTTCGGTGAAACTTGATTCGCGCCAACGTCTTTCGAGCTGGCGGCTTTCGAATTCACGTACTTTCGAGCTGGCGTACCACTCAAATATTTTTTCGAGCTCGCGTGCGTCGAGCTCGCGACATTCGGTGAAACGTATGACTCCCGTCGCACATAATGCGACAACCATCACTTAAAACTCTGACTGCTTCGACTTTGTTGTTGCTAGTCATCATTACTGTTAACGCTTTGCTAACGGCGCAGAGATTGGATGAGAACGACTGCTTTTTGAATAATATTAAAGTCGGCAAAAACTTTAATGCATTTTTGAATAACAGATGCTCAACGCTAAGTGAGGGCTGAAATCTGGTGAACGCAAATACTTAAAGTTGGTTAAATTGTATTCCAAAGCATGCAAAAGATGCAACGCTGACTGTTAACAATTATTTGTTTGAAACAGCATTACCAAGTTTGAACGGGTGAAAACGCCCAAACAAAAATACAAGAGGAAATTGCTCGCGAACTCGGCATTATGTGCGTTTAACTTTGTACGAGTTGAAGTTTCGGATCGCGAGTATCGCGGAATTCGCGAAAATTCACGGAAATTGTGACACATTAAGCGTGCCAACTTGAGAACTACAATACTGCCACGGTACTATATTGATATTACTAATAAATAAAGAATAAATAAAGGAAAGAAAAACTTCGACACAGGCGGGAATCGAACCCGCGACCTCGGGTATACGCCCCGACGCTCTGCCAACTGAGCCACCGTGTCAATTGGCTGCCAGTGCGAAATTCTTCTATCCTTTATTTCTTTTACACGTTTAAGTAGTGTTTGCGCTTCCTACCTCCGAATTTCCGAATTAGTTCAAATTCGTGTCGAAGTTTTTCTTTCCTTTATTTATTCTTTATTTATTAGTTATAATCCCCACATGAGGTTTTCATGAACAAAAAGATTTAAATTATATTGATATTACTTTCTTCATTGGTTGTAAGTGTTGGATAAGAAAATAAATTATTTGTTTTGCAAGTACGGTCTAGCTAGGCCGTTGGTTAATATGAAAGATATCATTCAACCTCTAATCACCCGGCGCTGGCGGATTGGTTTATTAGTACGATGTTATGGTTGGCATAATAGAAATAAGAGATATACATTTTTTATTTATAAAGAAAAAATACATTATACAATGATTATGTCGTGGTTACTTAATCTACTTCTAAGGTTTAATTGTGACCACCGTCCCCCGCTCTTACATTGTAAATTACAGTTGATTGTATTGCGTCTTAGTGACGTTCTCTATTTATATACAATGCTGACTGACCGTCGTAACATGGCCCGATTTCACACGCCGCGGATGATACCCGCGTGACAAATGAGGCAAGAATTCTATAAGAGTTCATGGCTCATCTGCCCCACCGCCATCCTCCGCCACCTGTGAAATCGGCCCTGTTTTACATTGTTGTTGGAAATATCTTTTTAAGGGCCTCCTCGCATTTTGCAGCTATTGCGCTCACTCTAACGTCAAATTTACTGAGAGTGACAGGGACGGAAAAAACGCGCGCGCAGGATAAATGTAGTTTATTTAGTTTTATTGAATAACTATAATGTTTTAATGAAAAGTTGAACATCAAAGTTACAGATCTTAAAGCTACGCGTATATCTACGCGTATATAGACACATAATGAGTTCACATGTATGTTATGCCAGTGGAGCCTATACGGTTTTTATGATGTATGTAAATATCACAATTTCTTATAAGTGGTTACACTAGTAATTACAAAGTTTGTTGTTGTTGATGTCCTAAGGCACCCCACTGGTGCACAATGCCTGCACAAGCTCCCGCAACGCCTTCATGTCTGCCGCGACTTCCCTGGCCGCACTCCAGCTCAGCCCCGCCGCTCGCAGCTCGCTTTCCACGCTCCGGTGCCAAGTGTGTTCGGGACGGCCGCGGGCTCGCTTGCCGTCCGGTGGTCTCCACTCAAAAGCAATGCCGGCGTTTGTGGTCCCTCTTTAAAATGTGTGTCCTATCCACGTCCATTTTCTTAGTGCGATGTCGGTCACAACTGGAGTCTGCTGGCATCGGTTCCCTAGGTCCACGTTCCGGATTTTCCTTGGCCAGTAAATGCGGAGGATCGACCTCTGGGACTTATTGACAAAGACTTACAGCTTATTTGACAGCCTTTTAGTCACTCTCCGCGTTTCGCAGGCAAAGAGCATATTAGAACCTTGTTTTGGTGAGAAATAAATGCTACGACATGTTGCAGTTTATGACTAATTTTATTGAAATAATTGTGCTGCTTATAAACCTAGTCCCTACGTGAATTTCTTAATAATAATTACATCGCTTATCTGTGTCCGAGTCATCGATAAAAGATCTGAACAGATATGGCACGGCACAGATATTCCCCCCTTAAAAAAAACTAATAAATGTTAACTAGTGCACATATTTTTTTACCAAAGTTTATATTGTAAATGGAACTGTGAGTTTGTATTGTCTTCCATAACGTGAACGTGACCTATGGTACGCATCTGCGTTTTCTTGTTTTTTTATAAAATTCTCGTTATCAACTTTATGTGACATTTCATCATGTAAAATAAATGCTGGTTTTAATCTGTTGATAGATATCACTACATTCTTTCCATTAATATTTATTTTAAAAATCTTGTTGTTGCGCTGAGTAACTAAGTAGGGGCCCTCATATGGTGGCATTAATCCTTTTGTTACCCCTTCTCGTTTAACAAACACATGGGTGCATGTCAACATTTCTGGGTGCACAAAACATTTTTCTTGGTGTAACTCTTTTTTGGGTACTGAACATATCTTTTTTATATTTTGCCGCAACTGGTCTACATATTCTGGATAAGTTTTTTTGTCATTTGATTTTTCGAAAAACTCTCCCGGAAGTCTTATAGGGGTGCCGTATACTAGTTCTGCTGCACTGAAACCAGTGTCACTGCGGAGACAGCTGCGTAGGCCTAATAAAACTATAGGTAATTCTTTTACCCAATTCTGGTGGCTATTTCTTGCCATTAAAGATGCTTTAAGAGACCTATGCCATCTTTCTATCATTCCGTTTGCTTGAGGATGATATGCCGTTGTTCTTATCTTTTCAATACCCATTAATTTTGCTAAGGACTTGAATAAATCGGATTCAAATTGTCGTCCCTGATCTGTAGTTATCCTTAATAACGTTCCAAATGTACAAATCCATTTATTAAAAAATATTTCTCCGACTTTCTCCGCTGTTATTTCTCTTAAAGGAAATGCTTCAGGCCATGACGTACATCTGTCGATCATTGTAAGTAAAAATCGGTAACCTTGGCTTGAAGGTAATGGTCCAACGATATCAATGTGCACGTGCTCTCTTGGCTGAGCGTGCATGAATGCACCGAACGGTGAGTTCGTGTGCCTGATTACTTTTGATTATTGACATGATATGCATGTTTTACACCAATGGCTTATGTCTCTATTCATGCCTTTCCATACGAATTTTAGAGTCAACATTTTTGTTGTACTTCGAGTTCCTGGGTGGCTTGATTCGTGAATCATATCAAAAATTTCTTTTCTCATTTCCTTAGGTACGTATGGTCTAGAATTACCAGTTGAAATATCACAATAGATTTGAGTGTTCGTATTAGGTAAAGAAATTCTTGTTAAATTGAAATTGGATTTTTGGAACACTTTTTCTTTTTCCAAGCTTCATAATTGCAACTTTTCCATCTTAACGTAATCGACTTTGCAAGGGACCTCAATTTCTTCAATAAAGCGCGACAAGGCGTCAGCAACTACATTTTCTGAACCACAAACATATCTAATATCAGTACAGAACCGTGATATATAATCTAAATGTCTTATCCTTCGGGGTAAATCGTCAATATTTGGTTTCTTTGAGAATGCGAAAGTAAGTGGTTTATGATCTGTATAAATTGTGAATTCTCTTCCTTCAATTAATCGTTTGAAATGTTTAATAGTTAAGTATATACCTAACAATTCTCGGTCATATGTTGCGTACTTTTGTTGTGCTTCTGTGAGGTTTTTAGAAAAGAAACCCAATGGTTTCCATTCGCCACGTATCTTCTGCTGTAGGACACCACCAACTGATTTTAAACTCGCATCTGTCATTAGGGCAAGTTGGGCGTTTTTAACTGGGTGTGAAATTTCTACCAAATGTCGGATACAATCTTTGCATTTTTCAAAATATTCTTCAGCTAGTTTATTCCAAGGTATAATAGATCTGTCATTCTTTTTGGAATTATGTAAATATTTATTCAGTATGCTTTGATACTGTGCTGCTCTAGGGATACTATTTCTATAAAAAATCATCATACCTAAAAATCTTCTTAATTCATTAATTCTCTCAGGCTTAGGATAATTAGTAATAGCGTGTAATTTTTCTTCAGTAGGCGTGATACCTTCACTGGTAATGTGATATCCCAAAAAATCGATTTTTTTCTTCATAAATTCGCACTTTTCTAAGTTAATAGTTAATCCATATTCCTTTAGTTTATCAAAAATAATTTCAAGGTGTTTTAGGTGCTGTTTTTCGTTTTCTGAAGCACACAGAATATCGTAGACGTAGCAGAATGTGAAATCTGATATTTGACCTGGCATATCTTTAATCTGATTTGTTTTTGAGTGTCTAAATATAAAATCCATGAACCTCTGAAAAGTTTGAGCGGAATTTCGTAAACCGAACGTCATTCTAGGAAATTCAAATAGTCCAAAAGGTGTAGTTATAGCAGTTTTTGAAATATCTTCATTTTTAACAGGTAAACAAAAAAATGCTTTCCGAATATCTATTTTACTAAATATAGTCTTTCCTTCTAAAATATAAGTAAAATCCAGAAGCCTTGGTAAAGGATATCGGTCAGGAATTGTGACCTTATTTAATGCTCTATAATCTCCGCATGGTCTCCATTCTCCGTTCTTTTTCTTGACCAAATGAAGTGGACTGGCCCATGGGCTGTTTGATGGTCGGCATATAACTAAATCCATCATGTCCTGAAATTCCTTTTGTGCTATTTTGAATTTATCAGGAGGTAAAGGCCTTGGTCTGCAGAAAATAGGTAGGCCATTAGTTTCGATATGGTGCCACACATTATGTTTTGGTTGAATCTTGAGCGAAGCAGGCTTTGTTATTTGCACATATTTAGTTAATAATTATTTCACTGGATTATCAAAGTTAATGGTACGTACGGTGCATTGATTTGACCGGTATATATTTCCTTTTACGAAACTGTGTGTAATATTATCAATTATTCGTCTTCTTTTCAAATCCACACTTAAAACAAAATGTCTTAAAAAATCTGCCCCTAAAATTGACGTATTCACGTCGGCGATTATGAATTTCCATGGAAAATGTTTCTTAGATCCAATGTTAAGTGTCATCATTTTTTCTCCATAAGTTTTAATACTTGAACCATTAGCTGCATGAAGAAGCATGCCCTGGCTCTGAATTCTTCTATTGGGGCGTTTTATAACTGAAATGTTGGCGCCAGTATCTACCAAAAACCACTCCATAGAGTTTTTGTCGAACAGAAATAAGCGGTTTAATGATGATATAGTACATAGGTCCGCTGCTCTATGTACATATTTCAGTTTCCTTGCTGCTTTCCAAAAACAAGGTTTTTCACATTTGAAAGCCCTAGGTCCAAACCTAAGGTGATAAAAACATATTTGTTTACGATTTCTCAATAAAGGCGCACGGTTTGATCGTGTAAATAAGTTGCGTCGATAATTTTGCACTCTATTACTTTTTAGTTCCGCAATGTCAGTATGCATTTCTGTAAACTTGTTAGTTAATTGTGCCACTAACTCATCGACCTTGCTTACCGCTGCAACTTGTGTTTTTGATGACGCCTCAAAAATGCGATCTGCTGTCTGTGCTAATAGTTCGAGCGACTCGTCTTTGCTCACAGCTAATATAGTCGTTATGTGCGCAGGCAACTGTTGTAACCATAAAAGGCGTATGGTATTTTCATTGACTAGTTTGCCTCCGAATTCCTTTACTTTTCTTAGCAGCTGCGAAGGTTTTTGGTCCCCAAGGTCTAAGTCGGTAAAAAGCTTAGAGAATTTCTTTTCGTCAGACTCGTCGTTACTTGGAGGACCTCTTCTTTTGTTAATTTCGTCAGAACCAAGTGAAACTTTGATTCATCTCCCAATTTTTGTGAAGAAATGATTGCTTCGAAATGACAGAACCAAAGACTTGGTGAATCCTTCCAAAAATCAGCAATTTTCGTTGATGTGCTTATAGCTTGTACTTCAATTTTTCCTGGTTGCACAGTCATGTTTCAATGTTGGTCCAGCGCGGGGTCACCACTATTAGAACCTTGTTTTGGTGAGAAATAAATGCTACGACATGTTGCAGTTTATGACTAATTTTATTGAAATAATTGTGCTGCTTATAAACCTAGTCCCTACGTGAATTTCTTAATAATAATTACATTGCTTATCTGTGTCCGAGTCATCGATAAAAGATCTGAACAGATATGGCACGGCACAAGCAGAACAGATTTTACCACGGATTCGAAGAGGGAGATCTTTACACGGCGGGAAGGGACGTTCGACTCCCAGACAGGCTTCAGTTGGGCAAAGGTCGCTTTTGCCTTCCGTATCCTGCTATCAACATCCTCGTCTACACCTCCTTGGGACGTGATAATGCTACCGAGGTAAACAAACTTACGAGCGGATTCGAGGTGGGTATCTTGGAGCTTCAGTGGTTCTGTCGTTGTGGGATTTATTTGCATGTCAACTGTTTTATGTCTGTTAATTCGCAAGCCCATGACTTCTGCCTGCTTTTGAAGGCTCTGAAATTTCGCTTCTAAATGGGCTAGAGTTCGCAAAATTAAAACAAATTTCGTCTGTGTAATTTAAATCTTCCAAGACAGATGCACCCCACTTCATACCTCGAGGTGTTTTGATGACCGCCCTCATGGCGTCATCTAATAGAATGATGAAGAGAAGCGGCTGTAAGAGGCATCCTTGATTGACGCCCGCAGAGATGCTTATTGGTGTTCCCAGCTCCTTACCATGAATCAACCGGCATTTGCTACCCTCATACAGGGCGGGGATTATAAGAATGATGCATTGTTGGATGCCCCTGCGACTAAGACTGGAACACAGCACGCTCCAGTTCATAGTGTCGAAGGCTTTTTCGAAACCGAAAAATGCCAGCAATAGTTCCGACTGCCATTGGACACACTGCTCGATCAGTATGCGTAGTGTGTTCGTTCGTCCTGTGCAGGAGCGTCCGGAGCGGAAACACACGTCACATAAGTGTTGTGATATAAAGACATATCATACCAGTACACCGAGTAATTCCATTTCATAATAATATTAATCACCGCAAATATTTTGTACTATATAAAGAGCTGTAACTTCAAAATGTCTTTATAGCATACTTATGTAGCACGTCAAATCAGACAAATTACCAAGCTTCCAACAGCAAAACTTCTTTAGTGACGTAATCAACTCAGTCTGCGTCTTGACTACAGCGCTTTGAGGCTTTGTCTCAGTTAAGTCGAGGTACTGCTGGCTTATCTTTTAACTGAAACAGCTTTTCAAGAGTTGGCATAAAGACGCTATTAATACATTGTCGTGGCGGACTATGGAAGCGCGCCATTTAAAAATGTTGAACATATTTTTATAATACCAATTTTCAGCAAAGATATTTCTAAGCTGAGAGTAGGCTTTTTTAGGAATGAAAATTAATTTATTCCCTTTTGAAAAGATTTCCATCTTAAGTTGAAATGTTCCTAAAGTTTCGTAAGACATTTAACTAAAAGATTGGTGAAGACTTTAGTTTTGTTTTACCAACATTTGATGTTGGGTTCATACCGAAATCTGTTTTTTTTGTGTGATGTTTATATGCTTAATAATTACCGACTTTGGACATCTCAAAGGACTACGTATACCAATTTCTTAAGAAAAATTGCTATTTCACTTAATTAAAAAAAAACCAGCCGTTATTCACAACTAAACTTAGCAAGTAAGTAACTAGTGCAGATGAATAATTGCAATCAATCTTTAATAACATAAAGTTTGCCCTACTCACATCCACTAAAATATTAATAAAATTATATGTGCCCGCATTAATAGGACGTCTATTCGAGCAAATATATTTATCCCAATAATTCGCATGATCAAACTTTCGAAACTTCGACTTATGATAAAGACTCGCGACACTGTGTGATGGAGCTCGATCTTCTTGTAAGTGGTTATAATTATAAATAAACATTCTGCAGTCTGAAAACCAGCGCTGAAAGCTTGCACCACCGTGCTGTTTCTTTCTACCGTTTGCAAAATTTAGGCTAACCTTTATTTTTACCATCTTTTCCCCACTCAACTTTCCAAAAGTGGCTGAGGAATTTCGAATTCCTTAGCTCTGGCTACCCCTTCGAGGGATTTATAGCCGTGAGTATATATGTATGTGATGTAATTAAAATAATAGTATTGTGATTTACCATATTTTTTTAATCTACACTTTTTTATTATAATTTTAAGATCAAAAACTACTACTACCTATACTTAAAGTAATTTACAACAAATACTAATCCTATTCAAAGCTTGTAATTCCACTTAACCCGTTGTATCGCTGTCAGCACCAACAGCACTGCGTTTGTTTTGACACCAACTCAATTAACGTATTTCACCACTAATTAATTACCACTCTACTGAAGTCTTTGGAGGTTCAATTAGCCCTTTGTTTTTCTCAAATAGTTGGTAAACAAGTTTGTTTATTAAAATTTAAAAATGTTTTTGCTCCTTAGTACGTTTTAATTTTCTATCTTCTTATGAATTAACTTCATTTTTCTCTGTAATATTATTACTTAATATTATTAATACGTTCAATCTATGAACTTATATTCAACTAAACTAAATCTATCATATATGTAGCTGCACTCGTGACGCAATTAGTCTTTTAATAATTTTAATAGAACCTTTACGTTGAGTAAAGTAAACCTAAATGTAAACCTTTACGTTAATAATTTTAGTAGAACCTTTACTCAACCTGAGTTTTTAGAGACCACGAAGCAAGTACGGAAATAAATAAATAACAAAATCTACGAAATGAAACTATTTTATAGTTAAACTTATACATCCTTACAGTGTAGTAATAATACTAGTGTTAGAGAGAAGTTGGCCTAAAAATACTTGTTACAATATTTTCTATCTCCGACATTTGACATGAGATGACATCACCCTGATTTTTTTTCGTTCCGTTATTTCTTATATCTCTTTTTGTGACTGTTTTCGCTGTATTAATATGATTCTGTCAGAGAATGACATGCTTTATATCTCATATAACATACGCAAACTATGAAAATAATTAAAATCAAGATATTTTTCTTAATAATATAGATACATACATACATATACTCACGCCATTAGTTCCCATTGGGGTAGGCAGAGACAATTGATCGCCACTTCGTACGATCCTGATAAACCTCTCTAGCTTCGTTTACATCCATCAATCTTTTCATACATGCTCTTTTATTCTTCATACTTCGGACGCCAGCCTTTTTGAGCGTACTCTCAATTTGGTCCAAGTGTGTTCTCCGTGGTCGTCCTCTACTAACATTACCATCCACACTAGCTCTATAGATCCCTTTTACCAATTTTCTATCATCCATCTAGTCTATGTGCCCAAACCATCTCAACATTCCTTTTTCTATCTTTCTTACAATATCATCTTTCACACCACACTTTTCACGAATAACACTATATATATAGCTTCTCATTTATCGGTTTTTTCAAACTAGGAATTTAGTTATTTAAATATAAGGCTTGTTCTACGAATAAGATGTTTTTAGCAATTGAAATCATCTAATTTTTTCAAATACTTATCATACCATTGTATTAACCATAATTTTAATTTTATATATCTTGTTCATGTCCCCAACATTGCCATTCATTTAAGAAATTCGACCGCTATGGTACTTTTACTTTCCAGTCAACTTTAAATTGTAAGTCCAGTAAATGAATAGCATTTATGTGGACAAATCATGTCTGTTTATGATTATCATCAAAATTAACGTGAGTTACTCGGTGTCGGGAAGAGGTATGTACACTTTGATGTCGGCACAAATCAGTTGAAATGTGCAGGCACAGTCGTCGCGTAGCATTATTAATCGTAGACGACTTCAATGAGCTACTACGCCGTAGACTTTTTACGGTTGTAGTAGTTCATAGCATAATTTTTGTCTCAGTTACAAGTTCCTTGCCTTATTTTTAATGCGTTGTTAATAAAACAATACGCTTTTTCTTTTTGTATTCACAATACTCTGCTTTTTTATTTAACTACTTTTATTTTATTATTTAAATTATATTATATGACATGGGTATGCTACTTTTTTGTGATTGAACTACTCTGGAAAGGCTCGACCCACCAAATTTGGTACTGTGAACAAGTGGACATTGATAAGTGTCGTAACAGGTCGCATGTCGTGATCATACCTACCATTGATTCCTAGTTTATATTATACAATGCTATTAGTAATAAAACAGTTAAACAAATTCATTGACGCCCGATTTCTGAATTGAGTATTCAAGCTGAGAACGACTTAAGTATCGTTCTGTCGCATTGAAACCTTAACAACTGAATGAGACAAAACGATACTTAAGTCGTTCTCAGTATAAATACTCAATTAAGAAATCGGGAGTGAGAGTTGTAGTATGTGATATTTAAATATTATATTATGTCATGCATTTATATTTTGGTGTAAACTCTGTCTGTCTGAATACATACGAAAAGTACATAAATATTTTTGTAGCCACTGCCGTTTTGTACAAAAAAACTGTCCCATGCCTATGTTAGTCCATTAATTATATATAATCCCAAAAGTCTAGATGACAGATACAGATGTATTAGATAAAAACAAGGAAACATAACCGCAGATCGAAACTTCAATCACAATTACGATTTTTATGTATATGTCTGCTTTCATTCGACACTCAATGAAAGAAAGATTATATCTTACTTAGTTTAAAAGATAAATGGTTTCATCTGCGATAGTAGTTTTAGCAGTTTGCCTCGAGTGGGGAATTAAAATTAACGTCACAATTGAAATTAAACTAAGAATTAATTTTTATTACGCTGTCTCATGGAATACTGATCTAGTTTCACAACAAACTTAATTAATTTAAATGCAACAATTGAATTTCTTATCTCAACTCAAATGTTCACGCCGTATATCCCTGGCAGGGAAGACAAAGGTCTAAACTAATACTTCTGAAAATCGTGGCATCGTCACCAGGCGTTCAGAGTACCCACGTTTTGCTTGGACTGTGTACTCATCGTGTGACCGTGAAAGGGGGCAGGCCTATTGACGTTTTTTTACGAATACAGTGTCACTCGTTGTCACTTGGGTTTCCTCACGACGTTTATCCTCACCATTACAACCATGATATGTTGATGACACATATGACTTCAAAAAAGACAAATTAGTGAAGGTCCGACCCGAGATTTGAACCCTTATCGTCTTCACGATAGCGATACTATCCACTACTACTACTACTACTACTACTACTACCACCCACTGAGTTATGACGGTTATCATTTAAAAAAACCCCATGTTCTGACATGACACCCTCGGAAATATGGGGTAGTGATATTCTCAGCTGACACTACACAGCACTACGTCTAAAAAATTAAACATTATCAAATATAGGGACAGTGTTAAATCATAAATATAATTGACATTTCTGCTTCACTTTTCTACACAATAAAAGTCAGCACTTAACATTTTATTTAGTCAAGAATTTCATGTCAACCTTGACCTTGACGCTTTAATAATAGGTTACACTATAGTTGACGCAGTCGAGTGCGGGCTTCGTCTGGTAATATTTCAAAGGTTCAAGCGGAAACCTATCTACAAGAGTTCCCAATTAGTCTGCATTTTCTTTTCCTCTACAATAATATGAACGTTCTCTTATATTTTTTCTGTTTTTGTAATGTTTCTGTTTTTGAAATGAATTTTTAAGATGTTCCACATCATGAAATGTGACTATATCGTGAAATGATCGATCATTTCACATCATTTCAAATCTACGATATGGCCACGACGTACATATAACAATATTTCTCGTTTGTTCAAACTGTTGCGATAGATAAGGTGTGTGCGAATCAATAGATTATATAATATTATAAAAGAAGAGGAATGTGAACACAACATTGTATACGATATGGTATAATAAGAATATTTAGCTAACAAAATATAAATAAGTTTAAACAAGAATTATTGAACTCGAATCACTACAATTGTTATACAAAATTATGAGAAAAGTCCTGAGAATACAAATTCTTTAAAACTGTTTTCTTTCGCAATCATTTGTCTCTTTGTGATTGTTTTCCTCTCAATTAAGAAATGAATTAAATTATGAGCAAAATTTGCATTTGTGCATTTCGCTATCTTGAAAACAGTTTTTGTAGTGTGGTGGACAATGGCCAATTACCTTATTCGGGGTAGGCTCATTTAGTCGTTACTTAATCGGGCTGTGATGACGATGAATGAATAATCATACCAAACGACATCTTTCTAGACCTAGTTTACGACTAAAATATTCGGCTGCCTATTAGAAAGTTTAGCTCTCAATCGTTTTGTCAGTATGCCGCATAATAAATTGAAAATCAAACTACACTGCACAATACTATTTGTTCCAACGATGACAAATGACTCGTTTTAAAAACTGCTGATGCATTTGGCCTTTTTTTTAGAGCTAAACTATACAACAATTAATCAGGTTTCAATAAAATACAAAATCGCCTTAACTAAAACAAAAAAAACATATCGATAAAATAGGGACAACATTAGCAAAATATATTCAAGCATAGTTTTCTTTATTAGCAAGTAAAATTATTGGTAACAAAACTACATAAATACTTTGTTTTACAAGCTACACTTTTCCATTGGAGTAGATTGGGTAAGCCGCAGACAAATTGCCAATTGGAACTTTTCTTGTTTTGCTGATTGGTTTCCCTACCGAGGCTAGTTTAACTTACTGACCCTAGTTTATCATATTCGACTATTCAACGAGTGACAGTAAAATCGTGTAGTATTTAGGGTTTTATTTCAATCATTACACCTTATGTTGTCCAAGCGCATGCCTATCAGCAGTATAGTTTCTAGATTGTTCAATGTAGATCATTGTTATTATTGGTTTGAATATTTAAAATCATAAAACTGTAAAAGTGGAAAATCGAAAGGAATATTTAAGGTACCTCCGCTTGACATAAGTTGTGGATAAATTTGTTACAAGTGATGACGTGAAATAGTAAGACACAAACTTCCATTAGCAGCAATTTGTCAATTTAACAATCTTTCTTAGTACAACTTATTACAACCTATATTTGCATAAACAATTTTAATATTTTAATATTTTTTTAACTTGAAATATAACATTTCTACTTTGGAAGTTAATGAGGGAAATGATAATAAAAATTAAATAATGTCGGAAATAGGTCTTCTTCCAAATCACCCATCATCCACTTAAAAAGCCCCCTACCCTTAGTCGCCAAGAAAAGGGGTACTACAAACAAAACACTACAAGTGCAAGTGACTTAAAATCACTGCAGTGAACGTCTTACAAAGTTAAAACCCTCGATAAGTTCACGGATATGGCATATAACAGCAGTTGGAGCCAGTCCAGGAGCACATTGGCTGCCAAGAACTCAACATATTTTGTCCTTCATAAAACTGGCAATATCAACACAAGGAATTTAAGAACATTTGAGAAATTCAATTCAGAAATCAGGCGTTAATTTATCTAATAGCACCATTATTTTGATGAGGACTGCACAAGACGAGGTCTTTGCGGATCTTGGAAGTATTGGACGAGATGTTTGGAGCGTTGACCTATGTCTTGAGATTGAGATAGACCTTTATAGACGGTAGACGAATTCACTGTCATATGACTAGGTACATCTCAGCCATGTGGGTTACCTCACTATTCCCTCACCGTTGACAACCATGATAAATTGTTTTTACATATTTAAGATTTAGAAAGTGCCGTGTAGTGTCGGTTTAGAATAGCACCACCCCATCTCTTCCGGTGAGTGTACGTAAGAGGTGACTAACGATATTGGGGTTTTTAGAACAGATTTTTGGGCGATGCGGTTGGAGACCCATCACTAACAACTTTTATTGACACATCTTTTCCCCACTCAACTTTCCAAAAGTGGCTGAGGAATTTCTTATTCCTTAGCTCTGGCAACCCCTTTTAGGGATTTATAGCCGTGAGTATATGTATGTATGTAGCTTTAGAAAAGACACCTTTATGTAGGCCCAACCCGGCATTTGAACCCTCATTGTCTGACACTGACCTATCACGGTTGTCTAGGATTACGTCATGACGTATTTGATTTTAATAACCTTATACAGGTTATACAGTGGAAAACGTTTAGGAGTACTCGTATATTTTAATTGATAGACTAAAAAGGAAGCTTATATTATCTCAAATACAAAGGTCAATTAATCTTTAACCAGATAAACTATCAATGACACTCTTTCATCATAAACATAACATAAACTCACGCAACTATTTCCCGTTGGGGTAGGCGGAGACTATCGCTAGCCTCGTTTATCTCCATCAATTTTTGTTTAAAGCAAAAAGCAGGAATATTGTCAGCAATACCCAGCGGACTAATACAAAAAGTTTCAGCAATAGGTCCAAGGCCAAACACATTGGCTTACCCCAACAAGTACAGGATATCTTCCACATAAACTTTTTACACCAAACAACAAATATACGGAGAATGTTTCGAACACTTTGTTTCGAGAAGCCACATTCTAGTCCTTTGCCACTTTCTGAACCAACTGAAATATTAATGTTGATATGGTGTTGCGATAAATGTAACTACTTCGATCATCATGTGACTATACATTGTGTAAATAGCTGACCCCACAGACTTCGTACTGTCAAAAGTGTAGACATTCACGACACGTCAAACTTAAATATTTATCTGACCCGTTGAGGGTCTGTCATGCGATGAGAAAAAAAGGTGTTTATCAAAGTACATACATACATGCATACATATTCTCACGCCGTTAGTTCCCATTGGGGTAGGCAGAGACTATCGATCGCCACTTTGTACGATCCTGGCAAACCTCTCTGGCTTCGTTTACATCCATCAATCTTTTCATACATGCTCTTTTATTCTTCATACTGCGGACACCTGCCTTTTTGAGCACATTTTCTATTTGATCCAAATGTGTCCTCCGAGGTCGTCCTCTACTAACATTACCTTCCACATTGGCTCTATATATTTATTATTATTTATTTATTTATTTTGGACAAACAACAGACACAGACTAAATACATTATTTCTAATTAAATTACATGGTGAAATCAGTCTGTATCCAGAACTGTTCATCACAGAATATTTACATTTCTATTATTATTCTATTTATCTTATCATAATAAACATATTTTAAAAACTTATATGAAACTGAACTTTGTATAAAATATATAATCAGCATTTAACCCTTAAGGGCTACAATGAATTTCATGTTCTATTAAAACTACTATGGGTGAAAATTCACCCGGTTTTTCAATCGTGAAAAAAAAAACTTGGTTAATGACTAAATGGCCTAAAATTTATCTTAAACTGTTATTTTGACCTTAATCCACACTAATAAGGCAAAACATATGAATATTTTAAGTGGGAATTGTTTCTAGAATGTCACTGAAACTAATTCCTGAAAATTGATAAAAAAAATATACTAGTCGGAAAACCCCCTCCTATTAAATCAAATGAGTTTTAATATTATAATCAGTCTTTTTATTTGCAATAGTCATACTCTTGACAACAATTAAGCGCACATTTATGTTTGGAAACTTAAAAAAATATACCTTCTTTTCACAATCAAATTTCCATATTTTTTTTATAGGTACTTTTTAGCATTCACGACGTGAACTATAACAAATGTAAAATAAATTAACTAGCAGTCATCATATAAACAGAAATGAAATCTTAATATCTAAATACCATAAGAACACAACAAAAACGTACCAAAAATAATCAAATGGACCAGTACCAGTATAGGAAAATATAAAAGGAACTTTGAGTAAAAATATGACTTTGTTAAGCACATTTATCACATATTATTGTGCGATGTATTTTACATATAAAGTTGGAGCACTTTGTGCACTCACCAGCAAACTTTTCGTCCTTCTTTGGCTCACAAACGGAGCATCTTCCTTGTCTAGGTGCATCAGCTCTTGTCGCCTGGCATGCAGAAGAGGCGTGTGGTTCGGTCTCGTTTCCCGATTCCTGATCCATGTGCCTGGCTCCTTGTAGTTGATTCGAGTCTAGCCTTTGCTTCTCATTGACAACACTTTCTATTTTCTCCTTGATGTCATGCCGTAAGTTTGGAATGGTCAGTCGGGTCTTCATGAAAGGTATAATCAAAGCCAGGGATAGCTTATACAGAAAATCAGGTCGTGAAATCTGGGCATCACCTTTGATGCTGAGAGCCCCATGTCTGAGGCCAGTTCCACTTCAATCTCCCAGTCTCTAAGATGACTCATGATCTAAAACGAGATATAAGAATGAGTATCTATATAAATATTCAGTAATAAAGGAAAAAAACAAAACAAAAAAATTACTTACGTGAAATTTTTGTACCCCAATATAGCTACAACGGGTGAACATTCACCCGGGTAGCTCGCCTGCAGCAAAATCAGCGCGTGCACACCGTTTCTCTCCCCACGCGTTCAGGGGCTACTGACGTATCGGGAGGATACACGGACTCTTAGCGTGGCAACGACGCAGATAAAAAACTTGCAGCCAAAACAATTATTGACCTGGGTGAATTTTCACCCTTAGTAGCCTTTAAGGGTTAAACATTATAAAGCTTATAACTAATACATCTATTAAATGGGATTGTGTTTATACATATCTCTTTCACCAATTTACTGTCATCCATCCTCTCTATGTGCCCAAACCACCTCAACATTCCTTTTTCTATCTTTCTTACAATATCATCTTTTACACCACACCTTTCACGAATCACATCATTCCTCACACGATCACATAACCTTACATTACACGCTTTTCTGAGGGATCTCATTTCTACTGCATTCACTCTACTTTCATGCTTCTTCTGCCACACCCAACATTCACTGCCATACATAAGCGTAGGAACGAGGACAGCATCATGCACAGCCATTCGGGCCTTTTCAGACACCGACTGACTAGACATTAGACTATCCAGTGCTCCATTTACCGCATTACCCTTTTTCACTCTTCTCTCGATATCTTCATCACACTTTCCATCCCTAGTAAACAAACTTCCCAAATATACAAACTCTTTCACTTGTTCCACTTTCTTACCATTAATCTCAATCACGCATTCGGTCATATTCACCTCTCTCTCAAAAAACATAGTTTTTGTTTTATCCACATTCACCCTCATTCCCTTTTTTTCAAAAGACGCACATGCAATATTCATCATCTCTTGCAGCTCTTCCACCGATGATGCAAGTAGCACTTGATCGTCGGCATATAAGAGGCATTTAATGATGAATCCACCCATTCTCAATCCATAATCACTTTCACGCAACTCTGTTAAACAGTCATCCATGAACAAATTGAAGAGCCACGGGGAAGCTACACAACCCTGTCGGACACCCCGAGAGATCCCGAACCAGTCAGTATTTTCCCCGTTTACTCTCACACATGCACTGGAATCCTCATAGAGTGATACCAGTGCACGTATAAGTTGACTCCCCAAACCGAACTTGGATAACACCTCCCATAAACACTTTCTTACCACCCTATCATACGCCTTCTCTAAATCAATGAAGGAGCAATACACCTTTCGGTTCTTAGCTAAGAACTTTTCGGTGATGCTCCTTAAAGAGAAGATTTGGTCCATACATCCCATTCCCTTTCTAAATCCTGCTTGCACATCCCAAATTTTATCATCCGTTTCATTCATCACTCTTTCAATCAAAACCTTTGCATACAATTTACCGACAATGCTGAGTAGGCTAATTCCACGGTAGTTTCTAGCCTCCTGGTGTGACCCCTTTCCTTTATATAAAGGCACAATTACCGCTTTGCACCAGTCTTGTGGCACTTTGCCACTCGACCAGCATTTTTGGAAAAGGAAGTACAACCAAGAAGCCACCACCCCTTTACCAGCCCTCAGCATTTCAGTGTTTATCCTGTCATACCCTGCCGCTTTCCCTAGTTTCATACTTTTCATTGCTTTCATTATTTCTTCCATACTGATCTCACTGTCACTAAAGTCACCCATAACGTCATTCTAATCAACATTACTGCCGATTGGCGAAGAAATGGATGTATCCTCTTTTTCAAAGAGTCCCTCAAAATATTTCTTCCATACCCGCCTTATGCTACTTTCATCCGTCGCCAATTCACGCTGTTCATCTCTCACAACATTCACTCTCGTGTTTTGGGAAACTCCCTTTTCTTTCCGGATATATTTCCAGAACAACTTTTGG
This sequence comes from Bedellia somnulentella, assembly GCA_963576735.1. Lineage (NCBI taxonomy): Eukaryota > Metazoa > Arthropoda > Insecta > Lepidoptera > Bedelliidae > Bedellia > Bedellia somnulentella. Next base: position 17,502,062 of record OY755185.1, read on the forward strand.
TTATTCCGGAAATTATCGGAGAGTTTCCTCTCACACCATTCTATCAGATCACGCTTTTTCTTTTCTATTTTCTTCTTAACCTCATTCTTAACTCTCTGATATTCATCTTCACTATTCTTCACTACATCATCTGTTACTTTCGCATCCATTCGTTTACTAGCTTTAATCGCTAGTGAATCTAACCAAGCTTTCTTCTTATCTCCAACTGCCTCTTTTATATCTTTATCCCACCAACTTGTTGGTGGTCTATTTGTTCTTTTACTCAATCCACATACTTCCGTCGCACATTCAACCATTGACGATTTGAGCACATCCCATTCTTCTTCTATTTCCAATTCATCCTTCATCTCCACGCAACTTAGCCTGTCGTCCAATTTCTTCATATATTTATCTCTAATATTTTCATCCTCTTCCAATGACTCCACTTTTTCTCTCGCTAATTCAGTTGTCGACACTTTGGCCCTGTGACGCCAACGCGTGCACAGTCCCCTCAATCGTGATATCACGAGAAAGTGGTCCGTGCCAACGTTAATGCCCCTATGGACTCTGATGTCAACAACCTTTGCTCTTAGCCTTTCATCCACTATCACAAAATCTATCATACTTCTCTCGCTGCCTCTCTGTCTAGTATACATATGGATATCTTTGTGTTCAAACAACGTGTTCGTAACACAAAGATTCACTCTTTTATCACCAAACTTTCCTAAAACTCTTTCACAACTGTTGCGTGACACACCAACCCAACCATTAAAATCTCCTAACATAACAATTTTCTCATTTTCATCACACCCATTCGCAACATCGTCTAACGGATTCCAAAACTCCTCCCTCTCGGATAGTGATCTAGACATGTCCGGAGCATACACGCAAATTATGCGCATCCGGACAAGCCCTACCTTCACCTTTATCCATAGGAGCCTTGGACTCACACACGTATAATCTTTCATGCACTTAGCCATCCTTTCAGATATGAGATTATGTATGTCCTCGCATTTTCCTCACTTTATGAATTTTAAGTTTATAAGTATAGTAGTTTCGGCTGAGATTCTAAGTCAGTCAGTTTGAAGAAAATTGATTGATCTTTTAATTTTTCTGGGATAAAAAGTGTCCTATTGTGTTAATTGGGATCATTACCTAGCTTCCTCTAAATTTAATTTTAAATACGTTCTGTGACTTCATTTAGCTACAAACACACAAACATCTAAACTTTCATATTTATAATATTTACAGGATAAGGCTCGCCGGCCAGCGCAGCGTCTTGTCTTGCGCTTCAGTCACGCGTGTCAATTTTGTCACGGAGTAATTTTAAAATTGCATTATCTCCTAAGATGTTAATTTAAATTAAGTTATGTCAAGCACAATTTTGTTCGCAATTAAATACTCTTAATCAGCAACATATTAGTTTGGATAAAGATTAATATTATGTTGATAAAACATTATGGCAAATAATTGGCAATAATGCATTAAATTCGACTAAATTTGTTTACCATAAAAATGGTTATAGTGAGTCAATCTCAAAGGGTAGACATATACTGTAGCAAACAGTTTTTTAGATCATTTAAAGAAAAATAATTCTTAAGTATATTTTTTTTGGCTAACTTAAACCAGCTTTTACGCAGCGCACACCACGGAAGCTTGAATACTTTAGTATGAATAATTATCCCCGTTTTTGCAACATTATTCGCTGCTATTATTGTTTTCTCCGGTGGGTCACAGAGTGAAGATATATAGCCTAAAACCTTCCTCAATAAATGGACTATCCAACACAAAAATAATTTTTCAATTTGATTGGGCAGTTCCTGAGATCCTAGCGTTCAAACAAACAAACTCTTCAGCTTTATAATATAAGTATAGATTATCTGAAACGTTATAATACCTTACATTGATATTAATTGTTTAAATATTAATATTCTTGAACTTATTTATTTTTCAATAGAATAACATACTTTAGCTAACTTGTAGACTTACATATAAGTACTTAATTTACTCACACTCATTATTCCCCTCGGAGTAGTCAGAGACTATCAATCGCCACTTTGCACAAACCTGAAAAATAAATTTTTGCTTCCCTTACATCAATTATATTTCTGATAAATAGTATTTTATTCTTTTCAATTTGTAAGAACGTTTTCAATTTGGGATTTGGACGTTTTTCTCGGCCGTCTTTTACTACCAATAACATCCGCAATAGCTCTATATATTTCTTACGTCATTTTAATTTAATCAATTCTCTCTATGACCCCATCGATGTAAACATTCCAGAGTTACTTATTTTATTCTTCACACTGCGTAATTTTTGATGTCGTCTTACTGTCACTGAAGATGGCTCTCTGTGTTGCTACATGTAGTTTGATCAAATTAGAACTAAACTTACTTTTATACGTTACGCCTTTAGTTCATATCGGGGTCAGTTTTACGAGCGTAACTTACAACTATTCGCAAATTAGTTCCTACATTTTTAAATGACAAATAACTTAATGGGCCTAAATAATTAACTAATAATAATTAACTGTATTTTTATTGTGGTCTGAATATACTCTTACAATGTAAATACTAAAAATAAATACTTAAGTTAACAACTGGTTTACTTGGGACGTGTCCCACTCATATGTGCATTCGCACCCTTACTGACTAATCTAAATTATAACTTTTATCGCAGAAAATGTGATACCAAGATTGTAATAAAAAACTTATTTTTTTATGAGAGAACATAAATTAACCAAATTGGACTATGTTTCATATTGCGTGTATTAAAACCCTTCAATAGGTACTTGCCTCAAATGGGCCATAAAAATACTATTGTAAGAATAAAATGATATTATTTTCGCATGCCTTGCAATTTTCGTACACCTTCTCTGCTTATAATTTAACGATATTCATCTTAAATATTTAAAACTTAAAACTATGATAAAATTATATGACATGATTCATTGTTACTATTTTCTAATATTACCTATTCATAGTAAAAGTTAACACACACACATACATATACTCACGACTATAAATCCCTAGAAGGGGTAACCAGAGCTAATAAATTAGAAATTCCTCAGCCACTTTTGGAAAGTTAAAAGTAAAAGTTAACCAAAACCAATTAAAAAAATAATAAAAATCGTTTATTTGCCAGTGTAAAAAAGTTGTTGTATTAACAATATAGGCTTATATATGTACTGCCGATGAGGCGTGCAAATTTTGTACATTCAAATTAATAATTATGTATGTCAAAATATTATAATAATTGAAATTCAATCATAAAGCTTATGTCAGAAGGAAAACAAAATTAAAAAAAAAAACAAAAATATACAAAAGTAACAAAATAATCGAAAACAGCTTAAATTTTTTAAATCTAAAGTCATATTCATATGTCACACTTATTAATAAATTCATCAATCGTATAGAACGAGTGGTGTTGTAAATAATTATAAATAGTTGTTTTATATTTATTAAAATTTAATTGTTTAGTTTCATCCTTTAATAAATAATACAATTTAACCGCCATTTCATAACAGTTTCTTTGAGTAATTGATAAACTGTTAATATTAAGACTTTGTATTTTTATATTGTGGTTACCTCTTTGTGGCCTTGATTTAGATTCTACTAGTTGAAGAGATGATATATATTTTTATAGACAAATAGTAATGTTTCGTGAATGTAGAGCGACGGCAATGGTAATATTTTCAATTGTTTAAATAAAGGTAGACAGCTTTCGAGAAAATCGGCTCCATACAAAATTCTATTTTTTTTACTTTAAAGGCCTTTACGGCATTAACGGAGTTGCCCCAAAAAATTATGACATATCGCAATACAGAGGCAACATAACCGTGGTAGCAGGTCAAGGCTGCATTTTGTGATACCACATATCTGATACGATAAAGTACATAAATGTATCTTTCGAATTTGCTACAGACTCCGTCGATCTGATTTTTCCAATTGCAGAAACTATCCAAAGTGAACTCTGAAAAATTTTTGTATCTGTTTCTTATATTTTTGTTCCATCATGCTGGATTTTAAGAGTTGATGGTTTTCGTTTATGTGTTCTAAATTGTATTAATTGTGTTTTGAGTAAGTTGATTTGTAATTTGTATTGTATTATAATTTCCAGAGTCTGATTTATTTCTTATTCCTAAGTGTTTAGATTTTTGCTTTTTAAAAGTATTGTAGCGTTATCTGCGTATAGTATACTCTTGTTTTCCGTAACTTTTAGAAGATCTTTTATGTAAATAAGGAATAGCAGAGGTCCTAAAATACTTCCCTGAGGTGTGCTTTGAATTGATTTGTATTGTGATTGAACGATATTCCTATAATTTCCATTTGAAGTTGGTATTTCCACGCAATGCTTTCTATTGTAAAGGTATCTCTCAATTATCATAACACTTTAGTCACTTCTACAATAATTATCTAGACTCTATTCTCTTTAAGTTATATATTCACACTTTTGATGTACTATAAACACTTTAGAAGATAAAGAGTATTAAAGGTCATAAAAATAAGATACATATTTGTTGCATCATTTTCGATTAAAGTGAAGTAAACTGCTCATTGTTCATTATTTTTTCTTCACTTAAAGGCTAAGTTCGTATGATTTTAAAAAGGTATTTATCGTTTCCTTCTCATCCTCATTAATACTCATATCGTTGAGAATCATCTGTGATATAATCGTGTGCACAAATAAATGTTCGCGAACTGCTCTTACGTAAGCATGACTGCTCAAAACTTGTTACACTGAGTTTGAAGCAAAAATATTGAGCATATCTCTGAGGCCACTTCCTACCATCACGTGTCAAAAAAAATCAAATAAAGCGATAACATGGTAAAATAACGGACTGTGAGGGAAAAGATGAAACCCGTTTCGTTTATTGAAAAAAGATTTAGAGTATCCTTATCGAATATGAGTGACGGTTTATCGTTTTATCTTCGTCACCTGCCATTGTCTGACAGCTACCATTAGACAAAATTAATTGCGATCTCAATTTGGCTTAAGCTAAAGATAAATAATTAATTGGCAATAGTCTAAGATCCCCCCCCCAACTGCCTCCGTGGTCTCGCGGTTGTTAAACGCGGAGTACGGAGGTCTCGGGTTCAATACCCGGGGGGTGGTAACCATATAAATGTATCTATAAGATTTAACTCAGTTTGGAAAGACATTGCAGGCTTGAATCACCTGATTATCCCAAAATTAAGGTGATTCCGTGCTTCGGAGGGCACGTTAGGCGGTCGGTCCCGGCTACTATTACGGTAGAAGTCGTTAGTCTGCCAACCCGCAATTGGCCAGCGTGGTGGACTATGGCCAAATCACCCTATATAGGGTAGGCTCTAGTCTACAGATTTCTTTTCTTTCTATAAATTTAATGTCGACATACAATAGTATCATACTATCCCCACAAATAATGGACTCTCTGTTAAAGTAACTGCCCACCGTGTCATTCTTAAAACTAAAGTTATTTTTTTCTGCTTTTTACCAGTGTTCTGGTAAACGAAGTATTTCAGCATTGATTTAAGAAGCATTTAATATAGTAGTACCCATCACCAAAACCTTTATTTTTACCATCTTTTCCCCGCTCAACCTCCAAAAGTGACTGAGGATTTTATAATTCCTTAGCTCTGGCTACCCCTTCTAGGGAAATTTAGCCGTGAGTATATGTATGTATGTATGTATGTTGATACAGTATCTAATTTATATAATATACATAAAAAAGTGATGATTGCGTGTGTAAAGTAATAACCTATTTGATACATTGAGTGAAGTTATTTTGTTAAGCCCCAAAGTCGGTTATAACAGAATCAAATGTGAACAAACGGGATAGCATTTCGAAATATGGTCTAGTGTGTAAATCACTAAGCATATTTGAGTGTGCGCAAGTATGTTTACTAAACTCAAAAGCTTTAAAAATTCTAGCGATAATATTGTCATTTTTATAAAGGACAGAATATGTTAGATTCCTGGCAGCCAATGTGTTCCTAGACTGTCTCCAACAGCGTTTTATGCCATATCCGTGAGCTTGTCGAGGCTTTGTTAGTCGTTTACTGCAGTGTTATTAAAAGTTTGTATTATTTGTTTATCTGTTTAAGCAAATGTTGGTTGCAATAAGTTGTAAATAGAACATACTTTGAATTGTTTATTATACATACATACAAAATATACTCACGGCCACAAGTCACAAAAAAAGGTTAGCCAGAGCTTTAGAGCTAGAAACTCTTCGGTCACATTTGGAAGTTGATAGGGCAGAAAATGGTAGAAATAAAGTATCGTTGGAGATAGATCTCCAACTGCATAGCCCAAAAGAAGTGACTTTCAGAGGCTTCAGCTATTTTATCATGAATATCTTATTGGCGGTGTACATGGATTTAAATACGGGACTGTGTAAACTGTGGTCCACCACCTGTCAACCAACAAAAAAAGAGCGAGGTTGTAAATATTGTCGAGAATTGTGGTGATGTGTGATATGCTAGCAGCCTCTGCGCCCATTTGTACTCGTCAAAATTTCACTTTTTCAACGTTAAATTGGATTTATATATGAGCAAACAAAAAATATAGACAAAACAAACAAACAACCCTTTTTTGTTACAGTTTTACATCGCTACGAGTATTTTTGAGTTTAACGGAATAAAAATTGAGAGTTTCCGCTTAACTCATTTTGTATTTAAAACTTCTCAGAGTAGAATAACATTCATACACGTATGTAGTAAAAGATATAAAGCATGTTATTACTGGATAGGAGCAAATTAGTACTGCGATGACGGAATATTCACAACAGAAATCCCTACTAATATTATGAATCGGAAATTGAGTTTGTTTGTTTGTTTGTTCCGCTTTCACGCTGTAATTACTGAACCGATTGCTTTGAAATTTTGCAGACGTATAGTTCAGAGTCCGGATTAAATAGTAGGATATATGTACCTTGTATAAAAATAAAGGGTATTTTAAATAATATGTAATAGGCTAACAAAAGTTGTGTGTCGTTTAAAATAAGGTAATGTATTGCATACGAATATAATATATAAACATTAAAATTTGCCAGTTCTTTGCTTCATTTTGCTGCACAATATAGCGTACCATTCAGATTTGGTCATATCCAGCGTTATCCAACTGATCATATCCAGAGTTACATCGCGCTTCCTAGATTTTTCCGTGGGAATGAGAAGTTTTCTTATCGTTGCGCTTTATACCGCAATATAACCGAATCTCACGCGGGCAAAGCCGTGGGCGAAAAGCTAGTAACGAATTTATTAAACGAAATTCAGGAGAACGTCATGTCATGTCACAAAAACGTCGGAGAAAGAAAATAAAGTAACATTAGTATTTTCAGGAGGATATTTCTATAATACGAGTATTTGTCGGCAACACTGTAATAAAATACAATATGACTATAAATTATTTATTTAGTCATTTCTACACATGTTACTTAGGCTCTACTCCGATTACTATAACCATAATCAAGGCATCATTATAAAGTGTGTCAGCTTAAAAGCCCTACATCTTAGAAAATGCTTATGAAATATAATGCTAATAAAAACATTGGAGTACCGGCTTTGTGATTAAATGAATACAGCGCTAGCGGTGGTGCTTAGATATCTTGGATATCACCGACTCAACCCGAATTGGCCAAGCATATCTTTTTTCACTTGTTCAATTTATAATATACAGTATATATAGATATAACTGTAATACTTCAATGGGTAGAACACCGGTTATCGTACAAACGACTAGTGTTCAAATCCCGGGTCGGGCCTACACCAATTTGTCTTTTCTAAAAGACATATGTGTGGTTAATTTATCATGGTTGTAAACGTTGAGGGAAAACATCGTGAGGGAACCCAAATGGCTAAGTTGTACTTAGTCATGTGACAGTGTATTCGTACAAAACGGCGTGGGTCTACCCCATATCACGTGAGTACACTGTCCATGCAAAACGTGGGTACTCTGAACACCAGGTGACAATGTCACGTGATGTTCAGAAGTATAAGTACCTCTGCCAACCCCGGGGATATTCGACGTGAACGTATATTATACGTTATGCTATGACGACATGATAGTCCAATGGGTAAAACACTCGCCTGTAAACAGACAGGCGTGAGTTCAAATCCCGGTTCGGGCCTACACTTAGTCTTTTCTAAAGTCATATGTTTGGTTAATTTATCATGGTTGTTAACGGTGAGGGAAAACATCGTGAAGAAACACACATGGCCGAGTTGTACTGAGCCATGTGACAGTGTGTTCGTATAAAACAGCGATAGGCTCAGTTGTAGGGTGTATCACGTGAGAACACTGTCTAAGCAAAACGTGGCTACCTACTTTGCTTACTTCTACTGATGTTCCTAAAAACTATTTACGTTACGAGCTACGGATGTTATTTAAATCTGTTATCGTGCTTGAGTATTGTCCTTTGAATACGATTGCTTAAAAGTTTTATTAAATATGCGAATTGAAATTACGAATGTTTTTCTAGTCACTGCTCACCCCTTATGAAACTTACCGTGATGACATTTAGCTTGTTTATACAGATGTAATATTTTTATTAATCGGATCAGTGACTTTGGTGTCTATTTAGTACAGACAAACCAACGCATAAACAAATTATATGTCCTCTATATAATATGTATTTTATGCAATATAATATACCCAAAAATATAATTATATTCCTTACTATTGATCCTCAGGTTACAATTGTGTGAAACAATTCGGTAAGCAAAGTTTTACTAAAGTGATGCTGATTACAAAACCATTTCGAGATATTATGGTTATAAACAATATTTTCTTGAAATTATATCAATTGAAGCTAAGATGACTGTTATTTTATCAAAAAACTGTAACAGTGTTTGACCTTCAATGTGGATTCAAAGACATACGGTTTTGCAGTTTATTAATAAAATATCGAAAATCATAGGTTTGTTTAGTATAATATCGTAATAATTTCATTTGACATCACAAATTCGTGATATGTTTTGCAATCAGCAACATTTTTATAAAACATTTCGCTTCATTTGCATGTCGCTACGTGATTTTATCTATTGATGACGTCATTAAGTACAAATGTTGAACAATCTTTAAAAAATCATAACTTTACAATTACTCATTTTAAATGGAAAATATTCAAATTAGTCTTTTATTTTCGTGTTTACTATCGAATAAAAAAAATTAATAAATACAAAAAAAAAACTTTGCATACCGAATTATAACATATTTTATTTTTTTATGGCTATTAAAGAAATAGTGATTTACTCATAGCACTATTATTTCCCCTGGTCTTTTATGACATTTTTTTATTTATTATCTTGCGTCAATTAAAATACCTGTAACTGAAACATAAAACACTTTTATAAGATAGCTGTGAGGCACGTGACATGAAACATGAGTTCAATATTATTTTTAACCTTAACTGCACTTTGAGGCTTTGTATGTGTTAAATCGAGGCACTGCTGGCTTTTCTAATCTAATCTAATGCCAATCTTCAAGCTGAGCACTCGATAGAAATAGCTCTTTAAGGATTGCACACAAAAAATGCTAGTAATCCTTTGTCGTCGCCGGCTTGTCGGCTGGAGTGTCTTGGAGCGATGAACTAGAATCTTGGAGCTTAACTATTAGATACATGAATTTGTTTGTTACACTTACTACTTATCCCAGAAAGATTAATATTGTTTTCCATTTATTAAAATTAATATTCATTTAATTATTTGTTATTATACTAAAAACTGTTGAAACAAACATTTGACAACTGCCTGCCTTGCTCCACAGTAGAGTTTTGGGCTCCTTACTATTATTTTATTTACACTGTTTTTTTTTGAATTCGTTACTCCATCCATATATATATATATATATATATATAATTATATTGTTTTTTTGACTTTGTCACCTGGTGTTCCGAGTACCCATGTTTTGCTTCGACTGTGTGCTCACGTGATAGGGGGCAGGCCTATCACCGCTTTGTACGAATACACTGTCACTTGACTAATTACAATTTAGCCATGTGGGTTTCCTCACGACTTGTCCTCGCCGTTAACAACCATGATAAATTAACCACACGTATGTCTTTAGAGTATGTCAAATTAGTGTAGGCCCGACCCGGGATTAGAACACTAGTCGTCTGCATGATGAGCGGTGTTCTAACCACTGAGCTACCACGTCGTTTTGATTTGTGAATATCCTCTTCCAAATAAACTAGTTATTTACTAATAATATTGCTCTTTACATCAGGTTATGGGCCACCACTTGTAGATAGCATTAACCATATGTTTCCCATCCCTTCCTCCAGTTGCTTCATTCCACACTTAACATTTAGAGCCTTCTTGGCAATTTTTGCTTAAACCACAAAATGTGAAATTTAAGCTTATCATTCTATTCGTAAAAAAATATTTTTTAACCTCTTTACCATCACTGGTAGCAAAACTGTTTTTTGTAGGTCTATTGAATATTTTGATTTCAGTATTCAGTATCTCTCTTTCAGAATCAGTATTATATGAATCAGTAACTTGCTTAGCTTTATGCCGCTGACATATTTTTAAACATAGCAATTTCAAACTAGGGTAGGGATTGTATTATTTTTCATGTTTTCAGCTATATTTGTCTCAAAAGATAATCAATCAAAACGTCACTTTGTAGTCTGTGCAATAAAATATTGTTTTCTTTTAGAACCTTCTTATAATTATTTTACAACATTTGAAATTAGATCTTATTTAGCAGCTATTTAAAAGCATAAAACAAGTAAGTCGCTCCGCCAAATCATAAAACAAGTATGTTTCAATTATGATACTTGTTTTTAACTTTGTGACGTGAAGATAATTGTTTTTAGCTTGGTTTTTTTTGTCTTTTTTGAGATACTTGAAAACGTCTTTTATCAATAGCGCCTTAAATAAAAAGATATTTTGAGTTTTAACAATGTAGAAATAAGGGTCTTTCTATGACGAATCCAACGGTGTAAAAAAAAAACAAATGTTCAAAAATCGACATACTTGTTTTTAGCTTAGAGCAGCCGAAATGTAGCTAACTAGGACTACATGAGTTTGGTGTAACTTGCAATAATGGGTAAACAAACTCCGTAAAACAAGAAAAGTTCCGTTTGGCAATATGTCAGCGGCTCACCCAATCTACTCCAATGACGGAAAATACGTAGTTTGAAGGAACAAATATTCTATGTGATTTCCTGCTAACGGTTTTATTACGCTAAAAGGGCAAATTTATTTGGATAAATTGTTGTAATCACACTCTCTTCACGTTAAGCAGTAATAAGGTATTTTTTAGAATTAAACATATATCATTTATAGTGGTGAATAGGACTTATTCATACTTCATGAGGCCTATGAGTTATTGTTGGGCGATGTGGTTGGATACCCATCACAAATTAAGAGGGGCATCCCAAAAGAAACTAGATACTCAAAAATTATAAAATATTATACGTGGATACTCTGAACGGCAGGTGACAATGTCACGTGATGTTCAGAAGTATTAGTACCTCTGCCAACCCCTTCGGGGATATTCGGCGTGAACGTTTATGCTTATGTAATGTTTATTCTTTATTACAAGTATCGATCTTTTCAAAGTATTCATCCTGAGCACGTATGCACTTTTCCATATGTCTGAATCAATTGGAAAATACCTGTGACCACTCTTCTTTAGATACCTCAGAAATCTCGAAATTACAGGCAACCAGCGCATCTTCTTTGCTTTCAAACCTCTTCCCCTTTAGTTTTACTTTGATTTTTGGAAAAAAAATAATAATCACAAGGCGCTGGGTCAGGGGAATATGGCGGGTGAGGGAGAATTGACACATGTTTCGAGTTGAGAAAGTCTAGTGTTCTGGCAGACGTGTGCGGCACCGCATAGTCGTGGTGCCAGAGAAGGTGCCGGATTCCTGACTTCGGTCGCTTGTCACACCAAGCTGATATTACTGTTGAAGAACAAACCGTCACATACCATTCGGAGTTCACCGTTCTTTCATTCTCTTGCACAACAGTAGCAATATGACCCGTTTTGCAGAAAAACGAGGTGACCATTTTATTTCTTTCATTCTCTTGCACAACAGTAGCAATATGACCCGTTTTGCAGAAAAACGAGGAGACCATTTTATTTTGTGTGCTTCGTGCACGGCGATATTTCGTTGGGAGTTGGCTCGTCTTCAAAGCACCATACAGGCGATTGTAGCTTTGATTCGGGATCAGTTATATAGCCATGTTTCGTCACCAGTCAGTATATCATATACGTTCTTTTTCTCGCCTCCGTTGAATTTATCTATCATGAATAGGCACCAATCCACCCGACAGTCTTCTGCTGATCGGTAAGTTTGTACGGCACCCATCTCGAACAACGTTTACGGAGAGAAAGGTGGTCGTGAATTATGGTTTGCATTGCTCCTGATCCAATTCCTAGTTCTCGCTCTAGCTCTACATATGTAATCCGTCGGTTTTCGCGAATAAGTTTCGACTGCACGAACGTTTTCTTGCGTGACCGCGGTTGGCGGCCGTCCTGTCTTCGCTTCATTTTCGAGACATCCCCGTCCTCTTTTAAATTCAGCAAACCTATTGAATACTGTTGCACGGGAACAAATAGAAGCCAAAAGTTCAAAACAGTCATAATAAAATCATAGCGCAAAAATCACGTCGACTGAGCTCCATTGTTGCAAGTGAATTCCTGCCAGATTCTTGTAAAAATGATGCTCATTCAAATGAAAAATAAATAAAAGAAGTGTGTTTTATTTTCAAATATGTCAATAAAAAACCAGCCTATAAGATCGTGTATAGCTTGCCAGTGTCAATTAAATGAGAAAAGAATATCTAACTCCTATTGGCATGCCCCTCGTACTTACTTCCTAGACAATTACTACGATATTATGTTCGCTTGTTATCTGATTTAGCCTTGTTTTAGTTAATAAGTAGCGCTACAAAACCGTGTTGCGAAATTCATTGTCTACAGTTGCTGTCAACTCTCTCAAATTAATTGACAATGACTCATAAGAAAGCTAGTAAATAACTTTATAAAAGAAGAAAGTATAAAGACTAAAAAAACAGTTGCTTTTCCTCTTGGGACTAAAATTTAAAAGAGTGAAGTTCTCCTAAAACCGTTCAAAAATATATTTTCGTTCTGTAGAGACTGGAGCACGCGCTTTAAAGCACATGACCTGTATCTTAATTTTCCTTAAAATATACAAAACTCAATTTGGTTTTGTTTGTCACCCCGTCTAGACAAAAAGACATGTACTAACATTAATACAGGCGACAAAGTCACGTCACATTCAGGAGTATTAGTTCTTCTGCCACCCCCTTCACAGATATATAGCGTGATTTGAGTTGAGCTATTTAAATTACCAGTATTTTTTCCGAATTTTGTAAAAAATAATTTGCAACACAAACTGCAATATTCGTGGTTAAAATATGCAGCAAAAACCACTTAAAACTGCACTGATACTATTTCAAAAGCTATACAATATGGGTGATATCAACTAGTGTCCGCAGCCAAGGTTGACGGTGAAAAATGTTATAGCTCCGGAAATTGTCTATTGAGCATACTAAAATTGCTGCAAAAGAGTACAGCGAAGCTGAGTTTTTACGGACAAAGTAAACCAGAAAACTTTTATAAAGGTAGTTGGATAAATGGGTATGATTGATTTTCGAATACCACTTACTGTTGTGGTGGTTTTGGAAATCGGCAATTATACCTTATCCGATTGATGGAAAAAGTATTTTGACCTCAGTGGGGGATTAGTTGACATACAAAAATTAAATTAAAATTATTTAACATTGAATCATCCCAAGAAAATATGTTTTAATAAATAATTTGAAGTCTCATTAAAGCTGAACACATTTATGAAGGCTTAATAATTGGCATTCGCAACTTTTACACATTTAATGTAGTTTAATGGATAGGATAATAGTTGCAGAAAGTTTTAATAGTTTCTTAATAGTAATTTGTATAGTAAGGTAAATAAAAAGGCAAAGAAAGAATATCTCAAAGGCACGTAGGAGCTTGGCGTGGATCTTTCTTTCTTTCTTGTTTGCCGTATTTACAGTTAGTTTGCTGCAATTAAATTACTCACCAAGAACGACCTGTGTTTGATTACACCTTTCCTAAATTACTCAAAAAAAAAAACACGTAACAACTATTATTATCATGTATGTATAAATATTTGTGTTTAAATAATTTGTAATATCAGTAACACCCTTCTTCCCGTGCATATCTAAAGATGATTTGTTTGTGGGCATTAAAAGTACAAATGGTTTGTGATGTTCAGAAGTATACCAAATCATCTGAGCTTATTCTTCAACGATATACGATGCGAACGTTTGGGTTTGAATTTACATCGTATAGAATGGAATGGTTGAGTTTGAAAACATAAACAAAACTGCGGTTAAACTTTGCGGTTGACGCAATGATATTTCCAATAAAGTTTGTATTTATCACAGCAGCTCTTTCAATCTTCCGGAGGCTGAAAGCTGAATCTAAAATCCTTTTGCATTCCAATTTCATTTAGTCAATGTTCGTGAAAATTCCTCTTTGAAATTGGAAGCCTACAACGTTATTTTTCAAACCGTTTCCGGCGTGTCCGCTCTATGTCTATTTTATTTATCAGTGGAAATGAAAAGATATCTATTTTTCACATGTGTCCAAATTTTCGTTGTTTTTTAATCATAAATTAAAATAATCAATAAGCATTAAATGTTACTTTTAATTAACATACATATATACATCACGGCTATGAATCCCTAGAAGTGGTAGCCAGAGCTAAGGAACTTGAAGTTCCTCAGCCACTTTTGGAAGTTGCGTCGGGAAAAGATAGTGAAATAAAGGTTGTTTGTGATGGGTCTCCAACCACATCGCCCAAAAATCCCTTAAAAGCCCCAATACCGTTAGTCGCCTCTTACGTACACCCACCGGAAGAAATGGAGAAGTGTTATTCTAAGCCGACACTACACAGCAACTTTTAATTAAATAAGCTAAATTAATATTAATCACAATTAACTGATAACAATCAAAACTTACAGCTAAGAAAAGCTTAGTCAAATAGTCCGCCCCGAATCGCACCAGGCGCAAAAGTGCCCATCACACTTGCAGCATTTCCCCGTTGCATTGCAAGGGATATGCTTTGCACAAGGTACGACTCGGCGCGGACTTCTGCAATTATAAAATTATGATTATATTATTATTAAAATTATAATTTAAATTATATTTTTTAATTACCAATGTTACTGAATTATTTAAATCGTTTGAAGGATATTAATAAAGATAAGTATCAATGAATCACATGCTCACAACGCATTCGTTTTTTTAATACCAATTTATTCAACTTTGCTTTTATGACATAACCTGGGCGCAATGAAATTTGGATCTGATGACTATGCATGCCTCTCGTTTACAATTATATTATCACAAACTTATTATTTTTATGTTATGATATGACTAAGGATATATTTCAGAAAATAATTGAATTTTCTTAAAAAGGCCATGCATATGGTTGGTCCACATGCATTGAGAGTGTGCTCAAAAAGGCAGGCGTCCGACGTATAAAGAATAAAACTGCATGTATGAGAAGATTGATAGATGTGAATGAAGATAGAGAGGTTTGCCATGATCGTATACAGTGGCGATCGATAGTCTCGGCTTATCTCAATGGGAACTAACGGCGGAAGTATATGTATCTATGTATAATGTAATGTTATGGGAACAATGGAAGGGGTCCCCCGAATAACGTTACAAGTAGCAAAATAAAAACTTGTTTTTTTTTAATGCTTGGCCTGTTCATTAGGTTGTATAAAACGTTTTTCCGTCAAAAAATCAATTTGAAAAAAAATGTTTGTTACAACGTTATTCGGGGGACCCCTTCTGTATACTTTAAATGAAAAACACGAATGTGTATAATGTACACTTAAATTTCCCTTTTTAATTTGAATTTCGCCACTTATCTTTCATACATCCGCAAATAATTACTTGTTACCAATTCATTAAAGTAAATTAAATGGGTAGAAACTCAATATATATATTATGCAAAACAAAGCTGCCGCCATCATGTAATAAAACCGCGAGTTGGTTTGTTTAATACGTTGTTTGCTCACATATAATTTCAATTTACGTTGATGTGTTGAAATATTTCCGAGAACGGACAAGCGGTCGCTCGCCTATCAAACAGCATAAAATTTCTATTCCAAAATTCTCGTCACATTACCTTTTATAATATTAGTTTACTAAAGGTTCAAATACAATAGTTGTTTCACTTGTACATGTAATCATCTCAAAAGATAATAAATAAAGAATAAATAAAGGAAAGAAAAATTTCCTTTATTTATTCTTTATTTATTAGTAATAATGAGGTTTTCATGAACAAAAAAGATTTAAATTATCTCAAAAGATAATTTATTTTCATATAATATCATTTCTTTAAAAAGATATTTTGATTATAACTTTCAGCTAAAAATAAACTTTGAATCTTTCTACAACTCTGATTTGTAACTAACTGTAAAAACTTTAAGTCCCGATAAAGTTTAACACAATAATACGTTTCTGCACGCTTGAGCACTAGCATTTGCAACTTTAAGACACTTAATGTAATTTCATGAATAGGATAAAAGTTTCAGAAAGTTTAAATAGTTTTTTCATCGTTATAAATATAGTAAGGTAACTAAGAAGTAAAAAAGAAATATCGCAAAGGAACGTAGGAGCTTGGCGTGGAGCCAATTGACGCACTTGAAAAATGCACAGTTGAAACAATTAAACTGTTCATCAAACAAAAGCCACAGTATTTGACAAAACTTTAACTTTCAGTTATTAGATGGTACATATTGAAAACGGGAATTATATTTTTGCGTCTGGCGTGAAATGGTGAACATGTGATTCATTTGTGATTACAAAAAGTCGCAAAAAATTTGCTTTATTACGCGTAAAACGGTTGTTCTTTCGAATTCAGCTCTCTTATCCTTTTTTGATCTTGCGTAAGTTAATCGTGGCTCTCAGCTGGCGGATTTCTTTTTCATATTACAATAATTAGCATATTAACAATTTAAAACGATATGTTCTTATTACAATTATTAATTTAGGTACTACAGCTTAAGAGCTTATTCCATTACACTTTGTCGTTGCTGAATTCTGACGTCCTTCACAGTTACTGCCGCAGACGCTTATTATTCCACTACAAAAATTTCAGTTGCTGAATCATTCGAGAGCGCGCGATCATTGCGGGCGGTCGTACGAAATTGCTCCCGCCTTTTTTTTAAAACGCTTTCTATCGGACTCTCTTATCGACTATCCCACTCTCATTTTATAAACGACGACACATTGCGTCTATATATCCCTTTCGCTACTATACTTATATATATCCTATTCATGTACACAACCATTACCAAATATTTTTCTGTCATATTTCACAAAAAATATTAAATAAGCGGGAACTCCTTTATGACATAAAAAGAAAAGCATATTTATTAAAAAGTTTGCCGGGGTCGTACAAAGTGGCGATCGATAGTTTCAGCCTACCCCAATGAGAAATAATGACGTGAGTATATGTATGCATGTATGTAATTATACGCCTGTGCCTACCCCCACGGGAAGTGATGGCGTGAGTATTTATTATTATTATTAGATGGGCGGTAAACGCCACGGGTTTCCGCACTGAGCCCGGCATGGCAGGCCATTGTGCGTGGACCAAATGGTCATTTAATTCTCCCAACCTAATTCCGTCCAGAAGGCGAGTAGCTTATCCAGGTCAGCTACTGCCTCTGGGAGCGACTTTATGGTTCCTATTGTGTTATAGCGGATATCGGCTACCCCAGTGCATTCCTGGAGCACGTGAGCAACCGTTTCGTCAGCTTCCATGCACGCTCGGCACATGGGGCTGTCGGTAATGCCTATAGTGTATAAGTGTTTATTTAGTGTGGTATGTCCTGTAAGTACTCCAGTCACTGTCCGCAGATCTTTCCTGCTTAGTCGCAGGGCGCGCCCGGTCAGCTTCCTGTCAAGGGATGGCATGATTTCCTTCGACTGTCTGCAACCGGGCTCTTCCTGCCAGTGTATCTTGGAGAGGGAGTGAGTGCGTTCTTTTAGCCATGCGCGAAGCTGACCGTAGGGTAGGGGTATGATCGGTTCAGGACCATGTAGGTCCCTTGCCGAGCCCCCCCTAGCCAGTTCGTCAGCAGCGTCGTTACCTAAGGAGCCGCTGTGGCCCCTTATCCATTGTAGGGTTAAAGTGTTGTTCCGAGCTGCCTCTTCAAGAGCTCTGTGGCACTCCAGGACTAGCCCTGAAGTGAATTCACAGCGGTCCAGAGCCTGCAGCACAGATGCACTGTCCGAGATGATTCTGATATGCATATCGGACACTGCTCGGGCTTTAATTGCCATGGCCGCCTCGGTTATTCCAAGACACTCTGCTTGGAATACCGTGTTGTGTTGACCTAGGCTTTTGGAAATTTTAATATTGAGGTCTTGTGAATATACGCCGGCTCCAGTCCCTTGGTTGGTCTTAGAGCCGTCTGTGTATACACGCACCTCTTTAATATTGGAGTAGTCATGCTGTTCCTCTTCGAGTATAACAGTGTAATTGTGTTTGGTAATTATAGTTTTAGTTATCCTATCACAGGGCGCAGCAAGCAAGGGCTGATATTGAATCGCCGTTGTGTGTATTCTGGAGTCATTTCTAAGGTGCCCTGCATTTTTCAGCCTAAGTGAGGATATCGCCGCCTCTTGCTGTATGTGTAAGTGTAAGGGTGGCAGGTTCAGTAAAGCCTGAAGAGCTGCAGTAGGTGCGGTTCTCATACAGCCTGTAATGGCCAGGCAGGCAAGCCGTTGCATCTTTTCCAGGTCATTTTGAGCTGTTGTTAATTTGGTTCTCGGCCACCAGACCAGTGAGCCGTAGGTTATTACTGGTCTGATAATGATGGTATAAAGCCAGTGTACGATCTTAGGTTTGAGTCCCCAGTTTTTACCTAGTACTCTATTACACTGCCATAGCATAGCGCTGGCTTTCTTAATTATGTTATCTAGATGAGGCTTCCAGCTAAGCTTATCATCTAGGGTTATTCCTAGATACTTAACTGTTTTTGAGAGAGTGAGTTCAGTTCCAAAAAGTTTTGGAAGTTCAAATGGGGGGAGTTTCCTTTTGTGAGTGAAAAGTATAAGTTCAGTCTTTTTGGGATTTACTTTTAGGTCGTATTCTTCGCACCATGTCTCCACAACTCTCAATGCTTGACCCATTTTTTTGCAGAGCATGTTTACATGGTTTCCATTTAAGAGAATTGTGAGGTCGTCGGCGTAGCCTACCGTTAGGTAGGATAAGTCATTGAGTCTCTTAAGTAAGGAGTCGACCACCATGTTCCATAGGAGTGGGGAGAGGACCCCCCCTTGGGGGCAGCCTCTCGTCACAATGGCTCTGGTGGTGTCTCTTACAGTTACTTGCACCGCTCTAAGTCTCAACATGTTAACAATCCAACCCCTGAGTGCGGAATGAACATGGAAATCTTTCAGAGTTTTGTCGATACAAGGTATGCTGGTTTTATCGAAAGCACCTTCAATGTCTATGAAGGTGCCCAGTGTGGACAACTTTGAGTTCAGTGCACATTCTATTTTAGATATTACATTGTGCAAAGCAGTCTCCGTTGATTTATCTTTGGTATAGGCATGTTGATTTGTATGGAGGGGTTTTTTCGTAAGTGATTTTTCTCTTATACATCTGTCACAGAGTCTTTCCAGAGTTTTTAAGAGAAAGGATGTAAGGCTAATGGGTCTAAAGGATTTTGGGTCGGTATAGTCCGACTTACCAGGTTTAGGTATGAAAGTTACTTTAACTTCACGCCATGCTATCGGTACATATCTGTACGCGATGCATGATTGATAGATTTTGACCAGCCAGGGAGACAGGATGTCTCTCGCCCACTGTAGTAAAGCAGGGAAGATCCCATCTAGGCCTGGCGATTTGAAAGGGTTGAAAGACTTAATCGCCCATTCAATCTGGTCTTTAGTGACAAGCTCTTGTGCGAAGAGCCAGTCCGCTTCATTGGGGTAGATGTTCTGCTCCTCATTCCAGTTTGCATCATCTGTATGACGACAATCTGGGAAGTGGCAGTCTAGGAGCATTTTGTGTGTTTCTGTATCTGTCGTGGTATATGTGTTATCAGGTTTTTTAAGCGGGCCTACAGCGGGGTTACTATCGGTGGACAGAATTTTCCGTACCCTCGCCGCTTTATTGTTCGATTCAATTGATCCACAAAACTTTCGCCAGGCTTGCCTTTTGCGAGATCGGATACGTTTTTTGTAGGTGGCTAACATGCATTTATAGTTGTCCCAGTCCATAGGTAGTCTGGAGTTTTTTGCTTTATTAAAGAGTCTGCGTAGTTCACCGCGCATTTTTTCCAACTCAGGGTTCCACCACCTACTTGTTTCTTTCCCTGGAATTGTTGGTTGTTTGAGCGGGCAGGTGGATTCAAAAGATTCCATTATAGCTGCGGTGACCATTTTTAGATTGCCTTCGATTTGTGTTGGGCCATCCGTGTTTTCATTGGTGAGTGTGTTAAGTTTAGATTTTAAAAGAGATCTGTAAGAGAGTACGTTTGTGACTCGTGGATTACGTTTTGGGGGAGGTAGTGTGTAGTCGCTAGTTAGGTTGAAGCAGATCCGCCGATGGTCAGCGCAACTAAGCTCCTTTGACACATGCCAATTGGAGACTAAGTGTGAAGGCTCCAGTGCTAACTAGAGTGATATCGACTATAGTTTGGCCTCTGGATGTGACACAGGTGGGTTCTGATCCGATATTCGCTATGTTAAGGTTAGTAGAAAATAAATAGGTTGATAGCACCTTTCCTCTTTGGTTGGCCGCGTGGCAGCCCCACAGCGGGTGATGCGCATTCGCATCAGCTCCGATGATGAGCTCAGTACCGGACTGCTCACAGTACTGCACCAGCTCGGTCATTTCTTTGGGTGGGCAGTCGTCGTCACCAGGCATATAGCAGGACGCTAGGACAACATCTTGAGTCTCCTTGCTAGCCGTGGTGATCTTGGTAGCTATCAGGTCTCTAGAACAGTATTGGATTAGTGGCATGCTTTGAACACATTTAGGAAGATAGATGCATGCTCTGGGGTTAGTGCATGTGGTGTCGTATAACAACTTACCTCCGATGTTGCTGAGACCACATATGCGGTTTGCCCTGATCCACGGCTCCTGGATCAGTGCAATGCTGTAAGGTGATGTATCCAGCACTGTGCGTAGGGTAGCCGTAGCCGCTTGACTGTACTGGATATTGGTTTGGAGGATGGGTAGAACTTTAGGAGGGGGGAGCATCGCTAAGAATCTCCCCCTCTAGTCCCTCCTCCAGGTCAAATTCGGATAGAGCCCCGGGTGATGAGGTTAGCATGGCCTCGTCCCAGGGTTCCGGGACGGATTCACCACATGCTAGCCGGCCGAGCTTGTCCACGGTCTCTTGGAGAGCTTCCGGTTCCTCCACAGGCCTGCTGGTGGAGGGTTTCGGCTCATCCGGCCTTGGGATCGTGGTGGCTGGCTGGTTGCCACAGGGCTCAGCGGATTCTTTGGTGTTGGGCGGTGTATCGCTTAGTTTCTTCCTCCCAACTATAAACTTCGCGTACACCGGCCCAAACCCAAAGGTGATTCGGCGGTCTCTACTCATCAGTCTCTCCACCTCGTCCGGTGATAGTCCCAACGTTAGGAGGGTGCCCTTCTTTTCCCCATCGACGGTGGTCGCCTTGTATAGGTGCCACTGTGGTATGTTATACCAACGGCCGTTCTGCTTGCACAGCAGAGTCTGCAGCCGTTTCAGTGGCCCCGTATACCTGGGGATGAAGAGGGCTATTCGGGTGCGGGTGGGGATATCAGCCTGGCTGACAACCCGGATCTTATCGCCCGAGGGGAGCTTGACGGCGGATGCGAATTCCTGTATCCAGGTCAGCGCAAACTCGTCTTCGCACAGGATGTGCAGCGTGCCCCCGGACAGTTTTGGGCATCCTCTGAAGCTCGGCGCTACCGCGACATCGGTGTCGACGGTATCAAAGACCTTCTCCTCAATAAGGTTCCGTGAGGTGGCGTGAGTATATAAATAAAATAATAAATAATAAAAATTTATTCAGTTTTCAAAAGTACATAATATTCGTCTTAACCTAGTTAGTTATTCAAAGTACAAAATATAACATTTTCCTGTTCCTGAGCTAGTTAATTTACCTGTATTTCAGGCAACAATAAACGAAAAAGGCTCAAACTATCAGTTTTCATATAATGGTATTGGTAAGTAGTGTATAAAGTATTATCAGAATTGATTGTATCTAACTAATTGTATTATCATGATAAAAAATAAAAACATCTTTTATTAACTTATTATATTAAGCAATTCCTCTGATTCCGTATATGTATAAGATTCAATAGCCACGATTGAAGTTTTTTCTTGCATTCAAAGTTATTTAAGTTATATAATACTAGTAATAATAATAGTATAATATATAATATAATAAATTTAATAGTATAATCTATTAATTTTATTATATAAGTATGGTCCTAAAAATATAAAGAATCTATTTGTAATGGAAAATTTTGCACTATAAGTATTCAAACATACTATATCCTTTCGCCACCTGTTTAGTGTATCAGGGTTGAAGTATAAGCTAGCATGCGGTTTTAGAACAGTAAATAAAATAAAGAGCTGGCGCACAGTTAGCACTTTGCATTGTTTATATAGTTCGGTAGTAGGGAAATAGAAAGGGCGCGCTGCAGCTACTTTAAGTAGCGCTCTTTTATCTCGTTCCAGTTTTAACATAATGGTTATGCCAGCACCTCCCCAAGATTTTATGCAATATGTATGTATGCATATTTGAAACAATACGTATCTGCCTACCCCAAAAGGAAATAATGGCGGGAGTTTAAGTATGTATGTATGTAATTTAAATTATCTGCATACCACAATCGGAAGTAATGGCGTGAGTATATGTGTTTATGTATGTAATTAAGCGTATCTGCCTACTCCGATGGGAAGTGATGGCGTGAATATTTATAATATAATATAATTTACATGTATGTGATAAAACGTATTTGCCTACCCCAGTCGGAAATAATGGCGTGGCTATAAGTATGTATGTTATTATTACGTACTTTACGTTCGATTGCGCGATGTAGGATTTGTATGGCGAGTCTTGATGACGAGTGTCACGTATATTGCTTGGTTACGTGTTTTTAAAGTAAAGCCAAGTTCCAAGTTCCAAGTAAAGCCTTGGGTCAAAACTTTACTATCAGTAACACCTTCTTCTACAAAAAGCCACAAAGAAGATGGACCTGGATTTCGCCAGATGGTCGCACCAAAAATGAAATTGATTTTTTCCTCAGCTCAGATCAGACGATTGTTCACGACGTTGGTGTCATCAATAATGTTAAATTCTACTCTGACCATAGACCGCTTCGAACCAAACTGGTATTCAATTTAAAACTACACCGTTTCAAAGTTTTTAAGTCCCGTATAAAACATTTGAACAGGAACACATTAATAGCCAATGAAGATCAATTTAAATTAGAGCTCCAAAATAGTTTTCATTTACTGCAACAAACAGAAGATGTAGAGGGTCAGTACATCAATATTAAAAATTGCATAAACCAGGCAAGCAATAAAATTAAACAATCAAAACCTAAATTGAAGAAACTGACATCAGGAACATTGCAACTTATTAATGAAAGACAGAATTACATAAGCGATATAACATGTAAAGATTATAGATTATTAGATAAAAAAGTAAAAAGATCAATTAGAAAAGATATTAGGCAATACAATACAAAATTAGTTCAAACTGCTTTGGAAAATAATAAATCCCTCAAAATTGCCAGAAAAGGAATATCACAGAATAAATCGTGGATAACATGCTTGAAAGATACGAATGGAAATAAACATAGAGATAGATCAAAGATTCTGAACATTTGTACTAACTTCTATCAAAGTCTGTATTCCAAAATAGTAAATTCAAAAGACCCAGTCCCAGAACCTACTTCAGCTTTCTGCTGTCCTGATGATATTCCACCAATCACAGGCTATGAAGTTCATTGTGCCTTGCGCTCAATGAAGTTTAACAAAAGCCCAGGCCATGATGGCATTTCAACAGAAGTACTGAAGTTAGGCGAACCCATTTTACTACCTCACATCACCAATTTTTTTAACGCTATTATGCATACCGGGCAATTTCCAGACAGTATATGTCATTCCGAAATTATACTGCTATTCAAAAAGGGAGAAAGATCAGATATCGGCAACTACCGTCCTATCAGCCTGACATCACACCTGTATAAGGCTTTTATCAAAGTTATAGAGCGCCGCATATCTGATCTACTCGATCAAGCTCAACCACCTGAGCAGGCTGGTTTTCGCCCCGGTATGTCGACCACCGATCATCTGCAAGCTTTAAACCAAATTATAGAGAAGCACCAAGAATATAGCCTCCCACTGTACGTTGCTTTCGTCGATTACTCTAAGGCATTTGACAGTATTTCACATCAATCAATATTTAAAGCCCTCCATAATCAAGATATTCACTTTTACTATATCAACCTTATGAAACAAATATACAAAAACAGTACAGCATCCATTAAGCTTCAAACTCCAGGTGTCCCATTCCCGATTGAAAGAGGCGTTAAGCAAGGCGATCCTATCTCCCCCAAACTTTTCACGAGTGTATTGGAAGAAGTTTTTAAGTCACTAGAGCCGGATTGGGTAAACAGGGGTATAGATGTCGGCGGGGTTAAGCTTACGAACCTTCGCTTCGCCGACGATATAGTGCTGTTCTCTTACACGGCTTCTGAGCTACAATCTATGCTACAACAACTCAGCCAAGCAAGCCTTGAGGTTGGACTGAGCATGAATATGTCAAAGACCAAGGTCATGTCTAACAGCAAGGAGCATTTAGTGGACGTGGATGGGGTCAGAATCGAATATGTCCAGGAATATATTTATCTAGGCCAAATAGTCTCTTTCCAGGCTCGACAGGACAAGGAAGTCGAAAGACGTGTCGAAAACGCCTGGAAAAGCTTTTGGTCTATGAAAGAGCTAATGAAGGGAGAACTTCCGCTCTCCCTCAAACGTAAGCTCATGGACATGTGCATTCTTCCCATCCTTACCTACGGAGCCCAAACCTGGTCTTTGACTGACGCGCAAATGTTTAAACTTGGGGTTTGCCAACGAAACATGGAGCGCAGCATTCTCGGAATCCGGCTCTTAGACAGAGTCCGGAATACAGAGTTGCGCTCAAAGACAAAAATTATAGATGTAGCTCAGAAGGCGGCCCAATTGAAGTGGGATTGGGCCGGCCACGTTGCTCGGATGCACCCGGACCGATGGGCCAAAAGAGCCACGCAATGGACTCCTGCTGTAAAGAGAAAGCGTGGCCGACCAAGGAAAAGATGGAGTGACGAGTTGGGTCTCTGGGATAAGAAGTGGTGGGAGACCGCTCAAAACCGTCTGGAGTGGAAGAAGGGGAGAGAGGCCTTTGCCCAGCAGTGGGACATAAATGGCTAATAATAATAAATAATAATAATACGTGTTTTTGTGGAATGTGATACTTATTGCACTGTCAGCGTTTGTATGTAGTGCGCGTCATTCTATACTAACAGCGCGTCGCTACACTATAATTTTATTCAAGAATTTTTTTCTTCATAACATTCAATGATCGTATTGTTTTAATTAAAAATATTGTTACTAAGATAATATTGTCTGTTGTGTTGAAAATGTTGAATAAAAATAATATTATTTTAGTAAAGTAATTCTCCATATATTTAAAATACAGATTATACATTTTAGGTGCTCGCTCCGCTGCGCTGCGCTCGCTCGTTTTATACATAACCCAACTTAACCTAGCTAAATGTGACCTAACTTTTCTTTGTCTGCAGGGGGCTTTCTTGCATATAAGACATGTTTTCATAGAAACGTTTTTTTATTTCATCGTCGGCTGGACCGTACTATTACTTTGGCTAACTTTGACACGCTATTATGAATAATGTCCAGATAAAGTGATTAATTTATTACTTTGTCTATTGAATTTGGCTTTTATATTTAATGACCAGTCATTATGTATAACATAATATAACATAACATAAACGTTCACGCCGAATATCCCCGAAGGGGTTGGCAGAGGTACTAATACTTCTGAACATCACGTGACTTTGTCACCTGGTGTTCAGAGTACCCACGTTTTGCATGGACAGTGTACTCACGTGATAGGGGGCAGGCCTATCGCCGTTTTGTACAAATACACTGTCACATGACTAAGTACAACTCAGCCATGTGGGTTTCCTCACGATGTTTTCCCTCACCGTTAACAACCATGATAAATTAACCACACATATGTCTTTAGAAAAGACAAATTGGTGTAGGCCCGACCCAGGATTTGAACACTAGTCTTGCACGATAACCGAGTGTTCTACCCACTGGGCTATCACGGTTGTCATTACTATCTTTTTAATCACTATGACTGTAACATATACATATACGAACTGATATAAATCCCTAGAAGGGCCAGCCAGAGATTCGGAATAACAAACTCCTCAGCCACTTTAGAAAGTTAAAAAGCGGAAAAGATTGTAAGGTTTTTGGTGATGGGTGTCTAACCGCATCGCCCAAAAATCACTTAAAAAGCCCCAATACCCTCAGTCGCCTCTTACGAACAACCACGGGATGATATGGGGTATGCTATTCTAAGCTGACACTACACAGAAGTTATTACTCAAAAGATAAATATCAATACAAATTAAATAAAATCAATAATTTTAAATTTAATCAAATGAATTCATGTATGGTTACGAAAAGATGTTTTTATGCATTAATAATTGGGACAAAAATATAACTATTTTTATGAAATTTTGATTAATCAATATAAATAAAATTTGACACACTCAGGTTTCATTTATATTCATTGATCTTTGCGTACTTGCTTTTTATTCTTCGCACGTCGGACACTAGCATAACATAACATAACATGTTATGATAGATGTAACATAACATTTCTATTTGTTCTAATTGAGTACTCCGTGCTTGTCCTCTACTTGCGCTAGACGGCTTCTATCTAACTTAACATTTATTTTTGTATGAAGTGACACCAATTTTAAAATATTCACTATAGCTAGTGAGACCTGACTTTGTTCCACCAATTACGCTTAATAATTTTGCAACATTCTACAGAAAATAATATATCCTGCAAGAGAGCTCCGTGGTAGCGAATGAATACATGAACTTGTTTGTTACACATTAAAGTAAAGCATGTCATGTAAAGTTCCTTTCAGAAATGACAGCAATATATTCACCGAAACTCCTTCACTGTCCGTTTTAAACTCGTGTACCTATTTCTAAAAGTCCCTAGTCGTGAAATAATATTTCAATATCACATTACGAGCAACATCTTGCTTGGAATAATCCACAAAGATACGTGAGGCTTAAAGAATATCAAAGGACGAGTCACAAGACACAAGAGATTTTAAAGTAATGAGAATAAAACCAAGGCAAGATATTCTTTAAAAATGTATTTTAACTGACTCTACGAAATTTCTATTCAATCTTAATATACTAGAAAAAACAGTTTACGCTTAGGACGAGATTTTCTGGTGGAAAAGAAACTGCTTTAGAAGATCGGAGTGACAGGTTTAAGTAAAAAACATTACCCATTTAACAATAACTTAACTTACGTCCCTTATCTCAAATCTTATTAAACTGTAGATTTTTCATATGCTAATATGACTGGGACTTGGAATTTGTTTGACTTGTTTTGCGAGGGTAGCGACGATTCCTTGAGCGTAATTCATCAAGGCAGTAACAGATTGTAATTGTCAAATCAGATGTTGGTCTAACAATAGGCTATTTGACTGTAATAAGAATATACATTTCTTTTATATCACTAGTCTTAATATTTCTTTTTTGGAGCAATACGTAACAATACGAGATAAAAATATTGCATTATTTCACTAAAATCCGTATTCTAAAATAAGTATTTTCGATGCAACTGTCACGTGACTAAAAACGACCGTGATTGGCTATTTCTATAATAACGTAGATCGCGCATAAACAGACTGTGTATCGCTACGCTCATTGGTGGTTAATGCGGAATTGACGTCATTTGTGCTACAGCCGCCATTTTACTTAAAGTCGCGTTTTCGCGGCACATTTGAATATTGCATTTTCTTTTTCGATTTTTTAATGAAATAGCTAAAATGAAGACTGAAAAATATTTTTTTAGGGCTCCTTATAAACAAATTAACGCCGTAAGATAGTTTTCAAAACTTAGTCAAACAGCCTATTAAGTTAAGGCCACAGCCAATACAATTGGATTTAACAGGTTTTCAACATCTCCTTGCACCACTCAAGTGTGCGTTTTGACAGTTCCACTGCACATCTTTAAACGAAACATTTTACTTATACATATTGCACATCGTAGATCTAGATGAACATATCTGAAATACCATGAACATCATCCAATTGCTTTATTACCAATTTGAGACAATATATTATAGTTGGTATTTTATAACATAGAAATAGAACAGAACATTTAATCGTATCTCCAATCCCTGTATCCTGTGCTTTATGTTTCGACTGGCGTTTCCTGTATTCTGAACCATAAATATATCAGAAAGCTGTCAGGACAAGGATATAGGCCGCACGAACAATTGGTTCCCGATCCCGAACCATCCATTGATATAAACTCCTTGAAATATTAGAACGTTTTCCGCTTATTTATTCTGATTTACATACATATACTCACGGCTTTTATTTTTAAAACAAATGATGTAATGCTGTATATATTGTATTTTTAAATAATTTTAATTTTTAATAATTAGATCTGATGTTTAAAATTAAATTGTTATGTAATGTTATATTTTAAGTGCCTAATTAGCTCACTAACCATTCGTCAAAATGACGACGCGTACCTGGAACATTTAGTGTTTTGGTAGGATCCCCACCCCGCCCGTTCCTTATACCTTCCTAATTCGCATCGCTAGTGACCATAGAGTAAAGTAATACACTGGATATAGAGAGCCAACTTGCTGGATTTTAATGTCACCTAGTTTATAATGCAAACTTATCGCCATCTCGAGGCATTCCACCCGAACTTCTGCTACAATTTAATCACCTATATATATATATCTATAAGTATATAGCGCCTTAATTTCGATGTACTGTCTGTATGGCTAAGAATATATAATATTAACAAAAAAAAACAAAACATGTCGAAGTAATAGACACGATTCCATGCCGTTGTTCGTAATTTTCCTTGAGAATATATTTCGTAAAATTTTACGTTTATATACTCTAATAAAGAAGAAATCATACCGCGATGTAGGAATTACCAACAGTGCCATCTATTGATGAATAAGCAAATTACGGCGCGCTTTTTTAATAAGTTCAGGTGGAACTGCAATAGAGGCGCTGTTAAAAATCACAAAGTGAGGATGTAAGGAAGTTTCCAGCCCCTGCTAGTGACCCGCAATCACTCTAGGCTTGGGTAGATCCAGCTCCGCGAGGGGATTCGAATCACCAGGTTCAGGCTCAGTTCCGGTACTGAATCCTCTTAACCGGGCCGGACCGCTTATCGAATCCGGCTCGGTTAAGAAATTCGGAACTGAATCAAACAACCAAAAAATACCACGCTTACTTCGCGGAACGTAACGATTGCTGTTGACATACATGTAAAAATCAATTAACTCATATGTATAATGATTCTGTTTGTGTACAGGCTAGGTTCGCTAACATACAAATATCCATATGTAAAAAAATAATATAATATTTAGAAACATCTTAACAACATCTTATAACAATATCTACACATAAATATATGCAAATCAGAAAGTGACACAACATAAAACACTATCATATTTATAATATCACTATAAACACCATTATTTATGAAAAGATTGATAAATCTATTAAACGAAACTGGCAAACAAAGAACAAAAAAGGACAACTCTCTTTTCGTCTCTGTCTCCCGAGTTCAAATTGTATTACATTCTTGTCTCGCTCTCACATTCAGCAAGCAAAGCAAATGTAACGGTAATAATCGAACCGATCCTGAACCTGATGCCTGAGCCTGTTGTTCGAAAACAATAAAACCGAGCCGGTGCGGAGCGGCCCGGTTAAGCGAACCTGCACCTGTTAAGAAAGAGTGGGGCCGGTTAGGCCAATCAGGCTCACGCAGGGATTCGAATCATTTGAATCCACCGAGCCGGACCTACACACGGCTAAATCACTCATTGCGGATGCACGCTCATTAGATCGGGATATATTGTGTTATCGTCGCAAAATTTACGAAAGGTTAGTATCTACGTAACTTTATTTCAAAGTTGTGCATTTATTTATTTTTCAATTATTTTCGAAATCTACTATAAAAACATATTGTTTTTATGTTATGATAAGACGTAGTAATTACTGTACTTTATAAATCACTAACGGACTGCAATGTTACTTGCAAGTTTTTGATATTTTGTTGTTTTTTGTTTATTTGAAATGTATTTAGTTTTTGTTTTTTATACCTTCAGATGGATTTGCCGAGTCAAAATGAAAAAATTGTACAATGGTTAGCAAAATGAGATACGGAGTCATTACCTGATTATCAACCACAGTCTTCGGAGGTACACTACGAAGTAATAATCGAGAGATCCCCAAAGAATTTACGAATTCTAGAAATAGACGAGTAGGTACTTCAATGTATTAGTACCTCTGCCAACCCCTTCGGGGATATTCGGCGTGAACGTTTATGTTTTTATGTTATGTTTATGTACTTCAATGTTCGGTTTCGATAAAGAAATGACTTTGGTGCCTTATAAACCGAAGTCAAATAAGGTCGTTTACCTTCTTTCTACCATACATGATCAACCTGCCATCAATACTGATTCAAAAAAACCCGAAATTATTGAAGGGTGCGGTTGATACTGTAGACCAGATGTGCTCGATCATGAGTACCAGCCGCAAGACCAATCGATGGCCGCTGTGCTTGTTCTACGACATCCTGAATTTGTCTATAGTGAATGCATATGTTATCCACGTCTCTAATGCAATCCGAAATGGAAAAAAACCCATGAAGAGAAGGCCTTTTGCATTAGAAATGGCAGACAAACTAATGAAGCCTTGGCTGCAAGAGAGATACCAAACTGTAACTTTGCAACGAAATTTGAAGCAGATCATCGCGGAGATCTTGAAAATTGATGACCCTCAGGAAGGTTTTAGTCAAGAAGTTCCCAAAACTCGCAAAACTTGCAGCTATTGTCCTGCAAAAAATTGTCGTATGACGACTAACTTCTGCAAGGGCTGCAAAAAAGCGATTTGCAGGAAGCATATTGTCTCTATGTGCAATCATTGTTCAATGTAAATTGATTCTCAAACCGATTATGTTATTTGATTAAGAGAAAACTAAGACTGCTAATTAAGGTCGTTGCGTGTTATAAATAAAGTTGATTTAATAAATATTGATGTTTTAATCCGTCGTAAAATTTACAAACGGCTAGTGATAACGTTACTGGAAATTAAGGTTATTGATTGAGCTAGGGTTAATAAAATTTCAAGATGTAGTGAAAAATAGTAAGTCAACTTAGGCTTAAAACTTAAAAACTATAACCCTGATCACACAATGAAGGAAGTCAATCTAGCTCAACGCTGCGTGGTTATTGTGGTGTGTACAATAATGATGATATTTGTTAAGGCGCCGTTGGTTCAGCGAAAAATATCATCTGAGGGGGTGCTGCCCCCGCGGGCGCGGGGAAGCGCCTACGCGCCGATCGAGCGGCCGTCTCCTCGACGCGACGCCGCGTGCGCGCGTTTTAAAAACATAGAGTACCCTACTGTATGTTTTTAAAACGCGCAATACAGTTATTGTCAACTCGACTGTTTTAGCCACTCGCAAATATTTTCTATGGTATGGGTTCGGACATTTGTTTATGATTATTTACATTTTCTTTCTAAAATATTTACGAATGGTTATGACAGTCAGGGTGATGAAAACTGTATCGCTTACCCTAGGTTATCAATTTCAAAAATAGTTTCTACCATGGCCGTTTACAATATAAAATATAACATAAACATAAACGTTCACGCCGTTTATCCCCGAAGGGGTTAGCAGAGGTACCAAATACTTCTGAACTCTCATGGCAGCGCCATCTAGTGTCCAGAGAAGGTACCCACGTTTTGCTTAGACAGTGTACTCACGTGATAGGGGGCAGGCCTATCGCCGTTTTGTACGAATACACTGTCACATGACTAAGTACAACTCAGCCATGTGGGTTTCCTCACGATGTTTTCCCTCACCGTTAACAACCATGATAAATTAACCACACATATGAAAAAACAAATTGGTCCACAATTTGTCTTTAGAAAAGACAAATTGGTGTAGGCCCGACCTAGGATTGGAACTCACGCCCTTCTGTTTTCGGGCGGGTGTTCTACCCACTGGACTATCATGTCGTCATCGTATAAAATATAATGATACGCTAGATTTGTCTACCCCTGTCAGTTTAACAAAATTATTACAGTGATAATTTCATAACTTTTGTCGTGTCGTGTCGGCTTAGAATAACACTACCCCATTTCTACCCGTGATCGTAAGAGGCGACTAAGGGTATAGGGGCTTTTTAAGTTATTTTTGGGGCGATGTGGTTGGAGAACCGTCACCGAAATCATAAATTATTACCATCTTTTCCCAAATCAACTTCCAAAAGTGGCTGAGGAATTTCTCATTCCAAAGCTCTGGCTATCCCGTTAAGGGATTTATAGCCGTGAGTATATGTATGTATATAATTTTCAGTTTACACCTGTAACTATTTAATATTATTAATTGAAATAAGAAGTTACTTTAACGGTTTTGTTCTTTTTCCCATTCCTAATAAATTAAACAATAAAATATAAAAATGAGTGCAATCTATGAATTGAATGAATTCTTTTATATTTGCTAATGCTAACCGTACGCACGGTCACTCTCACGCCTACATTGACGCGCATCGTATACAGATAGGTCACTCGCACACTAACGGCGCCGCACGCGCGTAATTTGTAAGATCTGTAACACAAGGCGCGCGCGACATAAGTCCATCCCCTAAAGCAGCTCGCCGAGCACTGAGCGGGCGGCGGGCGGCGCTCGGGCACGAGTAGGACTGCGGATATCGATGTTTTTAAAATATTTGTTTTATTGAATTTATTAAAAAAGAAAACTAATCGCCAATTATTATTAGAAATACAAATGCTCAAATTATGATGCAAGTTATATGTAAGTAGGTAAAATAAATAAAATATAAAACCATTTTAAAGAGTGTAATTAGAGGTATGTTGGCGATTTTTTTCTATCGAGCGAAAATGTATTAATCATGTTTCGAATCACCAATTTTACAGCAGAAAAGCCTCAAGATTTTGATGTATTTTTTTCAAAACCATATTGTTATAAACATACGCATTATAATGTTTCAAAAACTCTCTTCGCTGCACTAACGGCACCTTAAATTGAGTGATATTTTGTTGAACCAAAAAGTCGGTTATTACAGAATCAAATCAAAAGCATTTCAATACATGGTTTGCATATGAGTAAATCATTAAGGATATTTGAGTGTGCGCAAGTATGTTGAATAAACCCAAATGATCCTTAATTCTAGAGGTAATATTGTCAGTTTTATGAAAGACGAAATATGGTAAGTTCCTGGCAGCCAATGTGCTGTTGGACTGGCTCCAACAGCGGTTTTAAGTCATATCCGTGAACTTATCGAGGGTCTTAACTTTAATAAAACATTCGAAATCCCGAATTTATGTTTCAGACTCAATTGCCAAAACTCTAACGAATAGTAAAACATGTTGACGTAGAAAATATCGAAAAAACTTATCGATCGACGCAACACTATTTACATTGAAGTTCTGTCTTTATCACAGCAGCCCTTTGAATCTTCCGGAAGCTGAATCTTAAATCCCCTTGTTTTACAATTTTATGCCAACAATGTGCAAAATAATACCACTTTGAAGTCGGAAGCCTATTTCGTTATTCTCAAATCCGTTTCCGGCGGATCCGCTCTATTTTTATTTTAAATGCTATCTTGAAACGAATTTCAATAGTACTTCATTTTAAACACATAACCTCTATAAAATGATTTAACTCTTGTGTACACTAAAAAGTTTTCTATTCTATTCAATAAGTACATTTATATATTTTTATGGTCGTAAGTTTTATCAAAAATGGGATATGTTTTTTTCAATTAATTGTAATTTAAGATATAACTATGAAAAAAAAGAAGTTTCCCATCTTACGACGACGGGGCTCGAATAAGTTCCTGCTGCTGTTATTGGTCTATTTCTATAGGTCTTCCACTCTTGTCACACTTATATTGTCTTTGGCAGACTTTTCCAACCGTGTCAATCTAAGGTTGACTTTCATGAAATTGTGTGTTTATTATAGAGTGTTGTAAAGGGTAAGAATACCTTTCAAAGTGTATTAAATGGATTTCCCGAACACCGGGTGTGAGTTTTTCCTTTACTAAGGTTAAAAAGTAGATTAAATGATAAAATAAAATGTCAAAGAAACCAGCACCAGTGACATTTCCGAGGAGCTGTACGGAGTAAAGAAGAATTTTGTTATATTTTGAAAATCGTAAAATCACCATGTTAACGAGTTACTTTCAGTGATATTTTTTCTCTTTTTTGTTCTTATACATTTCAATTTATATACGATTAATTTATGCACTTGTAAATGTAGCTCAGTACTTTCAGAAGCTCTGGCACCACCAACCACTTTTATTGCCGAGGATTTATGGCCGTGAGTAAATATAGGTATGTATACTTCAATTAAATTATATATATCTTCTGGTATACAATCATAACTCTAGTAATATATAAAAGTTCGAGTGCCGCGGCAGACGGCTAAGCTTTTAGTAATAACGTGTTAATCTATATATTAGACGAAGGCGCTTTAACTTTATCAAACAATGCTTTGATAGGATACGCATGTAGCACGACGAATCCAACAAGTGTATGAGCTTCCAGCAGCAAAACCTCTTTGGTGACGTAATGTGTCTTGACTAACAGCGCTTTGGGGCTTTTATCTAAGTTAAGTCGAGGCACTTCCTGCTTTGAAATACTAATCTTAATGCCTAACGTTTAAATTAAACAGCTTTTTTAAAACTTGGCATTTTGAAATTTAAATAAATTGTGTTTATATTTGCTGTATTGTTTGTGTTTGCTGAGAAACAAGTCACGGTTGGATTTAGGATTGATATCTCAAAGTGGTCACTATAATTGACATATAAAATATAATGTACCAGTTGCAATTGGTGATCTGTAAAAGAAATAATAATTAATTCCTCTATCATTCAAAGTAGGTTTTGATCGCGAAGTTTATGTTTGCATAACTATCAAAAAAAAAAATCAAAAATTCAAAATTTCTTTATTTGATAAAAACAAGTATTTGTAAACAATTGGTTGGGGTCTTCTTTTAAGCTTAAAGCCTGTGTTAGAAAACCCCGCTGTTCAATAGAATACATGAAAGAAAGAAAATAATAAAATGAAAAATCATTACATAACTTAAATTAAAATTAAAATCACAATCAAAACTAAAATTAAATTAAATTATTTTATCTTCCTTATGCCTAGGTTAGTTAATACAGAAAGCCATTATTATTATATTATATAAAGGTAGGTAACAAACGATTGTAAGTGTGTGTGTGTTTGACTGTATGCATGTGTGTTCATGTGTATGTGCGTGTGTGTGGGCGTGTATGTGCGTGTGTGTGGGCGTGTGTGTGTGTGTGTGTGTGCGCGTGCGTGTTAGTGCGCGTGCGTGTGTTATATATTCATAAAGTATTCATATTTAAGTTATTATTTCTAGTATAGCCTCTGTTTCATTATAAGTTTTTAGTTTAAGCCATTTAGTTATAGTCACTTTGGATTCATAATATAATTTATCATAAATGTTTAGCTCTCTATTAATCCTATTGTATAGCATTGATGATCTTACGTAATATTGCCTTTGTGCAAAGCTGGTTTTCGTTCTAGGGATAGTTACAACAATATCTTTCCTTCTACGAGAATTGTTTGATTCATTATAATCTATTGATTTATGCTTTTTTAGGCAACAAGTTAAGATATATAATTGCCTTATTGAGAGAAGTTCGCATTCCTTATAAAGAGATGTGGTTGAGAACATACTAGTTTTAAAATACATTATTTTAATTAAAGATCTCTGCGCTCTCTCCAAGTCTATTAGATACGTTTTGGTACAACCACCCCAAACTGTTATGCAATACACCAACACAGATTGCACCAGGAAAGTGTAAATATAATTCAAGATGTTATTTGTGGAATCATGTACTCTAGGTACCACGTTACGCAATGACTTGAATACCCAGGATAGTTTCCTTACCCTGTTAATGACATGCTCTAGATGAGAATACCAGGATAACCTCTGGTCCAACACAACACCCAAGTATTTGACTTCTTTCACTCTTTCAATTCTAGAACAATTACATAATGTGTTAGAAATTATGGGATCACTGACACAATTGTGAATTATTATATGAAAATCGTCACCGGGTTGGTTTCTTTTATCAATGCCAAAACAAATGTAGTTGGATTTTAAAGTGTTGAGTGTTAAAAGGTTATCACTTAGCGATCGTGCCACCTCCCTCAGTCCTCTTTCTGTATTAGATTGAACTTCACTCCATGTGGAGCCAGTAAAAACAATTGCTGTGTCATCTGCATATGTAAATATTTTTCCATTTTTAATCTTATACAATGTCATTGATATAAGTCAGAAAAAGTGTGGGGCCTAGAACACTACCCTGGGGCACACCGTATGTTATTTCTTGAAAATCACTAATCATATTGTTTATTTTTACTGCTTGTTGTCTATTACTAACATAGTCTTTAAGTAGATCAAGTGCTATTCCCCTTACTCATAGTCTTTCCAGTTTACGTACAAGAATGGGGACAGAGACGGTATCGAAGGCATTTTTCAGATCAAGGAATACCGAGATACATTTTTCTCCCTTGTCAAGTGACTGCGACACCAAGGTACTCAATCCTACTACTGCGTCATCAGTTGAATTATTACGCCTGAAGCCAAATTGGTTAGGAGAGAGAATTTCATATTTGTACAAATAGTTTAATAATCTTATATTTATTAACTTCTCTACCAGTTTGGAGATGGCAGGTAAGACAGATATAGGGCGGTAATTACTGACATCGTCCCTGTCACCCTTCTTATGCACTGGCGTAATAATGGACTTCTTTAACGAGCGTGGAAAGACACCTTTTGAGAAGCATACATTTGTAAAATGTGTTAAGATTGGGACTAATTCAGTCTTTGCCAGCTTTAAGAAAGATATGGGTATTTTATCCCATCCGGGTGCGCTCTCGGTTTTGAGGCTCATTAGCACACTATTAACTTCCTCACAATTCGTCGGCATTAAGACTAAGCTATTAGATTGGATTGGAGTGTTATTTAGGCTATCGGCAAGCTGCGCATCAGTTTTATTATTATTAAATTTTTCGGCTAATGTTTTACCTACATTTGCAATATGTTTGTTTACGCAATTAACTGATTCATTGTTTGATTATTTTATATTTAGTAGTTCAGACGGTTGTTTATTAATTTCGCTAGTGTATGTAATAATTTTAATTGATTTCCACAGGGTTTTATTATTGTTTAACGATTTTAACAGTAGATCTCTTTCAAAGGTTCTTTTTATTTTTTTAATTAAGTTATTGCAGTAGTTTCTATATCTTGTATAAGTTATTCTATTTATGTCACTTTCAGGATTTTTTTTTAATTTTTTTAGTAGTTTATTTCGGTTATTTATACATTTAAGTATGCCAGGAGTAATCCAGGGCTTAATGATTCTTTTAGAACGAGGTACTTTGCTGGTAGTGGTACTTTCTTCAAGACTGGAGGTGATTTTATGCATTAGGCGTTCAATAATATTATCCGGGTTTTCAGAGTGCAGTAATTCTTCGATATTGCTGTCTTTTAAACATTGTAAAGCATGTTCGAAATCAGTTTTTATCCTAATTGCATAGTTACGAGGACGGTGTTTTATTTTAGAAATAACAAGAAAAACTGTTTTATGATCTGTTATACTTGTTTCCAGTACAGCTATCGAGGCTAGGTATTTTGATCTATTCAGTTTGATCATCATGTGATCTAAACAGTTTTTATCATTTGTTTTAATAGTATGACCTGCAAGTATTCCAAATCCAGATAACATATTTAAATATAACATACGGTTATTGCGTTCATATGTAGGTTCCTCAACTTTAAGTCGTATATTAATGTTTATATCACCAGAGATAACTAGATTTTTAGCTGTAAGAGAAGCAATATGTTGTTGCAAAGAATTAATAAATGATTCTGCATTTTTATTGGATGGGGATCTATAAATACCCAAAATCGAAGTGTCTAACGTATCAACTTGTAAACAAGATGCGTGTGTAAGTTTTACTTCTTTTACTTTGTGTTTTAATGTGGTCTTAATATAAATAACTACGCCATCGTTTTGGTTTTGATGAATGGTCGTATGGTAAATGTCGTATCCTTGTAGATGTGGTAGTGGTTTGTTATTATTTAGTCTACATTCTGTAAGAATAATTATATCCGTTTCAAATCTAAAATTAGATAAAGTAATGATAAAATCATCATAATTATGATATATACTTCTAACATTCTGGGAAACAAGTGTCAAGTCCGTATTAATTATTGTTATTTGGTTAGTAAGATCCTCCGGATCACATAGACAAGAGAAAGCCACCTCCATACTATCTATGTCTTTTATCGTTTGTGTTGTATTATACATTTACATATATATGTACGGTGCAACTTGTCTCTGTTATAAAACTGTAGTTATATGAGGCTTTGATAAAGAATTTAGTATAAGTGAAAGTTTTGTAGTGGTATTGCGACATATATATTGTGCGTCGGTTTGTGTTTTTTGAGCTTGAAACAGTTTAGCTAATGCAAATTGGAAAAAATACAATACTATCGAGATCAGTATGAGTATGTGATTGAAGGTGAAAATAGTGAGTGTTTGAGTGTTAAGTGTGGTTCTTTGTGTTTTGCAGTTATTATTTGTGTATGTGTATGTTTGAGTGTTTAAATGTTTCTTATTATAATAATATGGGATTACGAAGTAGCATAATAGGTGGGGTGTATTTATAAAAATGTAGCTGTCAATATTTAAACAATCTAGTCATTTATCTTGAAAAATTATCTGAACTTGTTGTTCCGTTTGGATATTAATGACTGGTGTATTTTCGTTTTCTCTGATATAGATTTTGCCGTAGGCCGTCCAGCAAAACTTATAACCCTTTGATCTGGCCAGATCACGTGCAAGGAAAAAGAGGCGTGATCCTTTTGAGGTGAGGTGTTCGGATAGAAAGATTGGAGTATCTTCTTGCATTTTGAGTCCTAGATGCTTAGCGCATAGTTTATTTTGAGCTTTCGCGTTGAAGTTCTTGGCCATCTTTAAAACCTCGTTTTTAAGAATTGCTGAATTTGTTTCTACTACTATCGGCGTTCTCTTTTTTTCAGGATTTTTACTTCTCACTCTATATATATCCATGATGTCGGTCTTTTTTATTTCGCAGTTAATTGTTTTTGATAATGTAGTTACCATTTCTATAAGATCTTGCTTTGATTCCAAATTTATCTTGGGAACGTTCTTGATTTCAAAATGGGATTTCCGGGCTCCTATTTGCACATCTTCAATTTTATTCTCCAGAATATGTATATAGTCTCTATTTCTTTTTGATTCATCTTCTAGTTCATCTACTCTCTGCTTAAGGGCAGAGTTTTGGTCCGTTAATATAGCTATTGAGTCCCGTATGTGTTGGTTGGCTTCCTTAATTTCTTGCAAATCTTGTTTAATTACATCAAGTTGTTCCTGCTGAGTTTTATTTAGGGAAGTCACCAGTTCTCTCATTTCCCTCTTGAAATCTTCGTACTTATCGTCTGTAGTTGATGTTGTTGTCTTTGTAGTTTGTTGTGGCTGTTGTTGTAGTTTCAGTGTGAGTTTAGTATTTGTTTGCTTTACCGATCCGTTACTCCCTCGAACCCGGTTTACGTTGTCGTTTTCGTTCTTGGTGAAGGTGTTGTTAAGGGGAGCAGAAACCGAAGCAGCCATAAATCGCACAGGGGTGCCAGAGTTATCACCTTTCTTTTGTTTGCATGTGCATTCAGGGCAATGCCAGCTCTGTTTTTGTTCTTGAGACATGCTATCAAGATTCTCCGTTGTGAGGTTAAGACATTTGTGGTCATATAAAAGTTCGCATGTAGAGCATTCAAGAAAATTCAGGTCTTGAATTTTTTCCCCGCAAGCGGCACAGTTGGTAGCCATGTTGTTTTGTAAGAGGGTACCTACTTAATAAAATCTTATATAAAGATAAAAATATTGTCTCACTTCTACCACAGTCCTAAAATACTCTGAGATATTTAGGGATAATTAATCTCTTTGCCTGGTATCATTAGAACGTCACACTAGTGCGCATTTGTTTGTCATTATAGATGATAATTTCAAAGCTCATACGTATATATTTAAATTAAGCAATAAAAGTAAAAAGAATGTAAGTAGCAGATATTCTGTACGAGTAATAGTAATTAACAAAGTTGTTTTCAAAAAAAAATATTTCGACGAAAACAAGGGTTACTTAGGGCGACTGGAAACTATGCTGGACTGGTAATGAATTAGACATGAGATACATTAATTAAGCTGCAGATGTAGCAAGTTTTTCTTTATAACTACAAATCTTTTGGTTTAAAACTACTATCTCTTTTACACTTTCGGGTATCGTAAATATTCATTTAATTCTTACCGACGAGCACACAACATAATTACTATCGTATCCCCGCTGTCGGAACAAGGTAAATTCAAAAAGCGTTTTAATTCCCGCAGCTTTGTAGCTAACTTGCTTTGTTATGCGATAAATCCTGGGACCACGTAACGCAACTATGTTCATGCGGCGACAACGATGGTTATATCGTGATAGATTGCTATTGTTCAATAGCGTCGCAACCACGCTGCGCCAACAAATACAGCAATGTACTCACTATTTGCTGAACGGTACGGAAAATCAAGCTGGCGTTCCTTTCGTTTCGTATCTTGGTAGGAAATCTTGACAGTGTCTCTGTATTTTG
This sequence comes from Bedellia somnulentella, assembly GCA_963576735.1. Taxonomy (NCBI): domain Eukaryota; kingdom Metazoa; phylum Arthropoda; class Insecta; order Lepidoptera; family Bedelliidae; genus Bedellia; species Bedellia somnulentella. The sequence continues at coordinate 17,543,127 of OY755185.1, forward strand.
ATGATGGTTGGAAAGTAACAATACATACAACTGTGATGCGGAATAAAGCTATCCATATTTTCCTAGATTTTATCATGTATACATAGAAAATACTGTATAGTGTTAGCTTAGAGTAGCACTAGTCCTTGTTTTCCTGTAGATGTTGTAAAAAGCAACTATGGGTATTGGGCCTTTTTTAGTGATTATTGGGCGATGCGGTTAAGAAACCATCGTCAACAACCTTTTTTTAACTACTCACGCACCCAACTTCCAGAAATTTCTAAATTCCAAAGCTCTGTCTACCTTTTTTGGTATTAACAGCCGTGAGCATATATATGTACCTACGTAAATTGAACCTTTCGGATCAATGAAATACATTTATTTTTATCTATTCATCTTCTCGTAGCTCATGCAAAATTGGCACAGGTGAGTAACAGATAAACTGTTCAAATGTAGCAAACTAAGATTAAATAACTTAGGTGTAACTTTCCCTAATGGGTACTAACTCCGTACTAACAACGTAATTTATTTCTCACATCTTGCAATTTTTGAACATCTTCTCTTCTTATATTTTAAAGCCATTTGATAACAAGTAACAATTTTAATCTACTACATCATTTAGTCTCAATTATAAGGGTTTTTTACATTAGTTATTAGTTACTCCTACTGAATTTGATGCCTTAGTGATACATATACATACATATACTCACGCCGTTAGTTCCCATTGGGGTAGGCAGAGACTATCGATCGCCTCTTTGTACGATCCTGGTAAATCTCACCGATTCACATTCAAAAATTACTAGGCAAAAAATCCAATTTTTGTTCTGTTGTTTTTTGTTCTACTTAGCTATTCCATTTCACAATCACACAATCAAAACTTAACGATCCGTTTGCCTCGCTATTTAATTAAAATGAGACCAGGGATTGTAAATAATAATTTGCATTGATCAATTCGGATGGTGCGATACGAGCCTTTAACCCTTAGCTGTATTGGTGAAAAAAATCACGGTTCTATAGTGGTGGGTCCATTGGACCCAGCAATTTTTAAATATAAATAAAATAAGTTGCATGTACAATGTTAGACTTTTTTTTATTATTTTAAACTTTAATCATATGTAGTTAACAAACTTTTTCATGTAAACAACAAAAGGGACATATTTTTGTTAGGTAATTGGCACTTAAAGGAATCAGTCTCATTTTTCTTAATCATTAAAACAAGGTTACAAAAAAAAACATTAAAAATATAAAAGTAATATTAAAAACATAAACTCTTATTTTTTCTTAAACTTAATAAAGTATTATTTTACAAACAAAAAGAAATAATTAAAAATCTTCTTAGGTAAAAAAAATGACAGGCCTCCAACTTAGCCAATTATAAACAAGAATTGCAAATAGTTTTCGCACAAGTCATGCAGACAGGCTGCTGACATTTGGCACATAGGTGCACAGTCTTTGCTCTCTTGGCAGGAGGACATGAACCACACCTTTTCTCTTGTTCCTGTCCAATTTCATTTGTATTGTAAGGTGCAACAGGTCTTGACTGAGATGTGGTAAAAGGCAATCTTAGAATATTATGAGATCTAGCGCGACTATTTCTTGCTGGCGGTGTTTTAGCCCATTTATATCGGTTTTTCCCATAGAAGTAGTCAGACGAATTAACTATTGTCAGATTGTTTTGTCCTCGAACGGGTTAATTCCAACCAGCCTCGCGACCAACTTGAGGCGGTTGGATTTCTGTGGCGTGTCCGACTGTGCTTTTGTCGGGAAGTACCGCCTCTCCCATTTAAAATATATATTTTCATTTTCGGCTATGGGAGAGGCGTGGAACAAAAATGTTTTTCGAAATAATAATAGTATAAAAAAAACGTAAAAATTTACTGTGTAGTGTCGGCTTAGAACAACTACCCCATTTCTTTATGTGACCGATTGTAAAAGGTGACTAAGGGTATTGGGGCCTTTAAGTGTTTCATGGGCAATGCGGCTGGAGATCTTTCATTAACAACTTTAATTTAAAAGTGTTTTCCGCACTCAACTTTCAAAAGCTTTATAGACTCGACTTGTCTGTACCAGTTATGTATGTAACGATAAAGAATAAAAAATGCTTACAGCAAACATGGCCGCTTCTATAAAATTCAATCAGATTTGTAGAACATATTGGATCGGCCTCAGGTGGGTGTTCTGCGTATCGAACAACGGCTTACAGATTGGAAAGTTCTTCTTCGAAATTTCTTTGCCGGTAAATGAAATAGAAGAACAGTACATAAAATTTTAACATTTTAGCATAACCTACGTAACATAACATTTTAATTTTTTTAAGTAATGCTTACACTTAAATACAACTCTTGCAGGTTAAGTATTACTTCTTTTTACACTAGAAATGAAGCCCTACCTAAGAGCCCCATACTCTCAGTCATCTCCTACGCCATCCGTGATAAGAAATAGGGTAGTGCTCTTCTAAGACTACATACCACAGCTTTTAGTAGAAGTGGAAGTTGGTTGAAAGTCGAGTGGAGTCAAAAGTAATGCTTACACTTAAATACAACTCTTGCAGGTTAAGTATTACTTCTTTTTACACTAGAAATGAAGCCCTACCTAAGAGCCCCATACTCTCAGTCATCTCCTACGCCATCCGTGATAAGAAATAGGGTAGTGCTCTTCTAAGACTACATACCACAGCTTTTAGTAGAAGTGGAAGTTGGTTGAAAGTCGAGTGGAGTCAAAAGTAATGCTTACACTTAAATACAACTCTTGCAGGTTAAGTATTACTTCTTTTTACACTAGAAATGAAGCCCTACCTAAGAGCCCCATACTCTCAGTCATCTCCTACGCCATCCGTGATAAGAAATAGGGTAGTGCTCTTCTAAGACTACATACCACAGCTTTTAGTAGAAGTGGAAGTTGGTTGAAAGTCGAGTGGAGTCAAAATGGTAAAATGAAGTATGAAATAAAGTTGTTTACATTAAAAAATTCTTCTGATCACCACACCACACCTATGAATTCATTTGAACTATGATAAATATATATCAATCTCTTTTTTTATTACAGATGAAATTACTACTTAATGCCCTAACAATTCAATTATACATTAAAATTGGTCCACTAATTTCATGACTATTTAACGCAGTACTGCTTAGTAAACTAATGTGACATCAATGGTTTGCCGGCCTAGTGAGCTCGTATTGACGGCTGTTGCTTTCACACGCGGATAATTATGCGATTAATATTGAATATCTGACTGTGAATTTCACTGACAATTATCATCAAAAGCTCACTTCAGCAAAAATGAGATTAATTCCATCTCATTCCAAGGGTTGCATTATCTAATCCATTGTAGAGCGGGTTCCAAGTTTAGATATAAGGTTTGTAGAAGCAACGAGTAAAGTGTATGTAAAATTTACATACATACATATTCTCACGGCCGTAAATCCCAAAAAGGGGTAGCCAGAACTTCAGAGCTAGAAACTCCTCAGCCACATTTGGAATTGATAAGGGACATGATGGTGGAATTAAAGTATCGTTGGTGATGGGTCTCCACCGACATAGCCCAAAACCACTTAAAAAAGCCCCATACAGTTGGTCGCCTCTTGCAACACCCGTAGGTAGAAAGGGGTAGTGACATTCTAAGCCGGCACTACATGGCAAAATTTCTAGTAAAGTAATCAATATTCCATTACGTGGACACGTCTCGCTCTGATCTTGTGCATCAGGATATTTTCCAGTAGGAAATCTTGTTCCAAATGAAAACTGTTACTAACCAAGCTTTTGAAGATTATATAGATATTTCAAGGATTCAGTTAAAAGACATTTATAGACAATCTTTTGGCTTGCTTTTATACTTATTACTTTTTAAATCTCTGGTGTCTTGTGACTCGTCCTTTGAAATTCTTTGAGCCTCGCGTATCTTTGTACATTATTCCAAATAAGATGTTGCTCGTAATGTAATATTAAAACAAGATTTCACGACTAGAGACTATTAGAAATAGTCACACAAAAATAAAACGGGTAGCGAAGGAGTTTCGGTTGATAAAGTGCCGTGTAGTGCCGGCTGCCGGAGGCTGCCCCGAACGTGTGCGTTTCGCACGTGGTCTTACACTCACCGGGTATGACCTTACAGTTGGTTACGCGGCTGATATGACTTCTCCTGGTAATAAAATGTGTTCTTAGTTGTGAATATATGACATACGTCATTGATCAATGACATTTAATTATTTCATAATGAATGAAAGAAGATAAACCTACTAAAGACTCATTTGCCGTTACTACTATTGATATGATATGTAAACATACGTTCGTAAATGATTTTTTTTTGACGTGACGCACCATGATTTTTCATTTTTTTTTTATTCGGTACGTAGTTGGTAGCTGTGGCTTATTAAGTAATTTTTTTGGTAGTTGTGCCTTCGCGATAAGTGGCAAAAAATATAAGCGGAAAAAAAAATCTTTTTTTTTTTTCATCCAAGTTCAAGGATATGAATGTGTTTAAAATATGCATTATGAACCCCATTTCATGCTCTTTAATTCTAAATTTATTTGGTTACTTTCGCTTACTTGGTTTAGCTAATATCGCAGTTTAAAAATTACCATGTTTTTTTGACATTTTCGTAAATAAGTCTAAAACAAAAGAAGTTCAAAGGCTGATATTACGCATATAGAGTTCTTCAAATTACAACCACATCCCCTGCGGGGGCCAATCTTCTTAGGTTAGCCTGCTAGACCCTTTGATCAAGATCCGTTTGGTTTTACGTGATGCGCGGACATACAGAAAGTCATTTTTCATTCTATCTAGCTTCATACATGTTCTCTTATTCTTCATACTTCTAAACTAAACACTTTTGCCTCTTTTCGTCCAAGGTATCTTTGTGCATAATTGAGTACACTTTGTAGATTATTATTGAGACGCTTCTTGAATCGTGGTATATAAACAACTTACATTACATAATTTGAATGTTTTTGTTCATGAAAACCTCATGTGGGGATTATAATATATAGTATATACTAATAAATAAAGGAAAGAAAAACAAGTATTTTTCGCCGGTGTTGAAATTTTTCTTTCCTTTATTTTTCCTTTATTTATTAAATTACATTACAGATTTACCCACAAGTCAAAAACTGAGAGCAAAACAGTTTCATACTATATTTATTGTCGCAGCTTTAGAAAGGATCTTTGGATGACTTGTTTTGTTTAATGAGTTACGGACTCGTTTATGTTTGTAATAGTTATGAAGAAGCTATCTTGTATGATAAGTTGTTTCCTTGAGAGTCCAACAAAGCTACTTAGGTTAAACCTTGTTTTCAGCGAAGAAAACTAGTTAAAAGCTAGTTGTAGTTACTGTTAGATGGAAAGCGGATGCACATTATTCTTTAGAAGATGATAAAATATAGGTAAATCCAAATAGCAAAAATACACTAAAAAGAGGGTTAGTCAAATTTTGACACTATGATTTCCATACAATGTTTTCCATTATAATTAAGCAAACATATTATTTGAGAAAAGGTTCAAGAGAGGTTTGTGTGTTTACTAGCTCAGTGATTGCAAGGTTTTATTTATGATTTGATCAATAAAATTATAGAGTATTATTTTTTTGCTATATTATTCGCTCATATGTAACTCATTGTTGTGGTTAAACTTCCAATATCACGTCATCCCTTCCCGTAGAAACTTGGGATTTAAGCTTTTGTAAGTTATTCGTTTCAAGTGTGCTTATCCTTTTATCCAAAGGAACCTTTTATTATACCATATTTCCTATGACCAAGTTACTGTATTCAGTCCCTCCCGGTTCATGCCACTAGGTGGGGGGAGGACATAATATATAGGCTGTCAGGGTGATAATCCTTAACTTTTAGGAAATACCTTACGATTGAGTCAGAACTCTTCTTAACGAGCAATGTATTTGTTTACTCGTGCTCCACTTATCAACTTTAGGGGGAGACGAATCCATCCATCACCGTTTTGCGGATTTTGACAAATGGCGTAAATACGTGTTCAATAACTAACGATCCTGTATTTCCCATTTTATTGTAAAGTTAAAACTGGGTCTAGAAAAAATGGATGCTAAAGATCGGGTTTCACTTTTTATTCCAAAAACAGCACTAGAATTTACAAACTTTGTTCTAGAGTCAATAATATCACTTAATATACCAACTGAATAGTAAGAGATAAACCTAAATAACAAAGTAATGTGCAAACAAACAATAGCTGAAGTATACAAAGTGAGCCTTTTGATCTTACTACGTTAGTAATTTGGTCCGATATGTACGAATTCACCTTATCTAATAGGATTTCTATCACAACTGGAGTAAATGGAAAGGTAGATGTTCGTATTATAATGGAATCCTTATTGAATATCAGCCCCGACCTGTTAGGTTATCAATTCTTATTACTAATACAGTTCGTTTTTTTTATAGTTGTCAACTTATGGATGGTATTCTTTATCATTCATTTTTATTGCAGGTGGGTGGGACCAATTCACAAGGTATATGACGCCCCGCGTAAAAAACAGATGAATTTAGAAATAGGGTAATGCACTCCGCCTTTGTCACTATTAACGAATCTTGCTTTCACTTCTTCGTTTTATAAGTTTCAACGTTAAACACAGAAAAATTAAAACAATTTTTTTAGTTACGAATTCTCATTCTGAATTTCATACTTTCACAAGGCGTGGTGTAAAAATTTCAACGCTTTAAAAAACGTCTAGAGAGCGTTCTACTGGAATAATTAGCCAGATTTTTTTTAAACAACATTGATACGACTTACTATGTCACGTGATTATCAAAATCTCAAATATTTTTAATTTGCTTGTTATTTTGCATACAATTTTTATTACCGTGTAGTGTCGGCTTAGAATTTCACTACCCCTTTATACCCACGGGTGTCGTGAGAGGCGACTAAGGGTGCCGGGGCTTTTTAAGGGATTTTCGGGCGATGCGGTTGGAGACCCATCACCAAAAACCTTTGTTTTACCATCTTTTCCCCTCTCAATTTTCCAAATGTGGCTGAGGAATTTCTAATTCCTTAGCTCTGGCTACCCCTTCTAGGGATTTACAGCCGTGATTATATGTATGTATGTATGTTATACACAGATCAAGTTATATAACTAAGTATAACTTGTATCATGGGTACTGACTCAACGATATATTAATTATTTGAGACTATATACCTCACTGTAAATTATAAATAAAAGTTAGTTAATAACAAATAATAGTCCTTTGCAGTATAATTTAATTTAGATTTATTTACGTAAAAATTTAATTTAATTATAGTCGCTGCATCGGAAATACTGCATATATTGACGTGAAATAAAAACTACTGTAATGCTTATGGTATATACTAAAGTTTGAAGTGGTACAAAGTTTGGGTTGTCTGGAAGAGATCGCTCTTAGTGATAAGACCGCCAGTTGTACTTTGGCTTTTATACCGATCTTATTTGTAATTGTTGTTTTTATTTTGTAATGTGCAATAAAGAGTTTTATTATTATTATTATATTATTATTACATTTGTTACAGATATTTTCACCCATTTTTGTCCTCCATTGTCGATTTTCCGTGTCAATACGCCTCAGTAGGAAAATTGCTGCTTTCGTGGACGTAGCATTGTTGCAATGCTATTTAACAATGGCAGTCTATCACGATGCAACCGTTACTGTAGAGAGATATAAACCGTTGTTTTACATGATGCTAGTAGTTACCGATTTATATAGTCAGTTAAGTTGACACCATAAATCTATAGGCAATAAAATGCTATGTCTCAAAAACTGATACATAATGTATGGCCCAATCCAAAGAAAGAAGGCTTAAACACGTCTGAACTACTTATAGAAACTCCTTTACATGTTCATGCACGAGCTTGTTTGATGTTCTGGATGTTTATGATGAAATAAAACTCTTAAATTATATTGCAGCTTGCACATGACGTGTTCGATAAACAGGTAAAACAAAACAAATTTACTTGTTAATAAAAATGAAATATAACAAATGAAGAATGCGCAAAATGGCAAGGTCCTGTACTTGTCAATAATATAACAAATTTATATTCATTCTATCAATTGAATGGGGGTCGGTGGTGACAAGTGACATACAGTAATTATACCCTCGCACATTTCTCTTGCCTCCCTCATACTGTAAATTACAATTTTCTGTTCTTTAATGTAACCTTCAAATTTAACTCGTTCGCATAAGGAGGTCACCACCGCCCTTGCACTGGGTCTCTCCAACATTGCCGCGACTACTGAGAGTGAGAGTGCTGCCCTCTCTTCAACCACGCTGGGCACACTGCTACGGTATGCTGTGCCGTCTCAAAGTTAGTATCCCATACAACAAGTCATTAGTTTGTACTTACTTCGGGGCTAGCTTTATATGTGTTATATGTCGGTAAATATTTAAACTTAATACATATTTATAGCTATTTAACTGTGTCGCGAAAAAATCCACTGAAATGTCCTTTATATAACTTGTTTCAAAAGTTAAGGCTGTTACACTAAGCTCCGTTATTACATATTTGCTTCGGGTGCTCTGCGTTCAACTTTTTAGCCACAGTTTCTAAGTGTCTTGCGGATAATTGTTATAGTAACTTGCAGAGTAGACTAGCAGGTGTCTTTCTATTAAGATCTAAGTGGTTTGAAGTATGCTGTATTATTTAAACGAAAGTTTACATTACGACTCAGTAAGTTATTAAGAAAATATGATTAAATGACCGAGCAAATAAAATATGTGGTTTAAGGGGGTGCCCCGAAAAAATGAAAACCTTGAAACGGCATTTGGGCTTCCCGTTTGCCGTTTCCTCCCCTTTAATCAAACTCGTAAAAAAAGCCATCTAGTGGCAACTCACTAGAAACTATAATAACCATAAATTAAGCGCCATCTACGGAAATAGTATCGTACTACGTTGTAGGATCGCGATCGGCGTATATTGATTAAATAATTATGTCTCGCTTGGATGAATATAATTGTTGTAATTAAAATAACTAAAACAAAAACTTTAATTTCATAAAACATTTTTTATGTTACCTTCGGAATATGTCGAGAAGAAAGCTCGTGATAGTGTGTTTCATGTGACACCAAGTAAAAGAGGGTTATGTTATTCTTAGCCGACACAACAAAGTGTTCGTGGATGGCAGTAGAAATAACGTATCGTGCTATTATCACAACGTCTAAAATTCATACTTGAATAAAAAATCGACACAAATTATAAAACAGGAGAAATATTTTTTTTCAAGCATTTCGTAAATACTACAAATTAATCATAAGTAAAAACAAAAACTAATTTGTTTTCATTTAAAAAATATATTTGATTGAGATGGAAGCTTATGCAGAAAAGAAAACAATTACAATTTAAAAACAAACGCCAAGTCATAATTATCTATCAAGTCACAGATTCATTCATAAATATACTTGGTTATAGTTTCTTGTTAGAAGGAGACTATAAATACGCGTCTTTTGTATTTGTTTATTAACTTAACTAGCTTTTTGCCCGCGACTTCGTCCGCGTGGACTTCATTTTTTGCATCCGGTTTACATTCAAAATACCAAAACACTATTTTAACTTCTATTTTTTACATACATTTATATTCCCGCGGGCGTTGTAAAGGATATAAAGGACATTGACCCTTTTTAAGTGATTGTTGGGCGATGAAGTTGGTGAGCCATCACTAAAATCTTTATTTAACTACCGTTTCCCTAATCTATTTCCAAAAGTGGATGAAGAATTACTATCTCTGAAGCTATGGCTACCCTTTTATAGAATTTAGATAATTGATTGATAGATGAATATCATAAATTCAATCGCACCAAGTTTTATGTTTCCAGATACTAAAATGACATAAATCTCTATATTAACTTTCATTTGCTATATCAACCCCTTAGGGGTTGAGTTCCAAAAAAAACCCTTTTTAATTTTTCATAAGAATCATGAACCAAACCATTTTGTACTAAGTTTCTATTATAAATAAACTCCAATTCTTGAACACTGACTTTATTTCCACTTGGTCATATAAAATATATTACAACTAACAATTAACTATTTGTACTATAATTACGGGCAGTAACTTTGACTAAACGTCTTTACTTTACTCCTGCTAACGATAGAATGACTAAAATAATGTCCCGCCTCAAAAGCCGACCTCGTCCCACCCATTACTTGTCAAACCGAAAACAGTCACTTCAACCGGAAGTTGAGGTGAAACACTTTACAAAACTGGTTGCTTTAAACGGAAGTTGAGGTGAAACACTTTACAAAACTGATTAACAGAAGGTACTCATACTAAAAATCAACATGAATTAATAATAATATATGTTTTTCAAAGAAATCATTACAATATATTTTAACAAGAATCATTACATTATGTTCAAAATGAGAATATCTTAGTAAGTACAAATACGAATAGTAGTTTGGCGCTTCGGCGGCGGCACGGTGCTGCCTCTTACACTGACCGTTGATGATAGTGGGAGAGCTTGCAGCGATTGCTCGGGAATATGGGGATGGTTAGTGGTGGATCTCCATCCAAAATCAATTTAATAAAATCAGTTTTTTAGTTACTTACGCGGGGAGCGCACGTTTCTACGATATCGGTTATCCAGGGGTTACCAACTTAGGGTTCGCATCGTATCTGTGTAAACGTGAAAATGTTCACATGTGCGCGTTGTGAAACGGATGTATCAGATGGCGTAACATGCAGTTCGTGCAAGCGTCAGTTTGACTTCCCATGTGCTGGTATAACGGAAACCAACTTCCGGAAGCTCGGTGACCGCAAATCTACCTGGCGCTGTGCGGACTGCAAGTCGAGGCCACATAATCCACAGCAAGTATCAGCACAATTTGTTGAATTAAAGGAGTCCCTGGCGATTATCACGAGACAGTTAGTTCCCTTGGCAACACTGATCGAAGATGTGAAGACTATCAAATCAGAAATATCCGAACTCAAAACTTCGCTAGAGTTTGTTCATGAAACTGTGGATGAACTCAAAAAGGTAACAGTTACCCTCGAAAAAAGGGTCTCTTTGGTGGAAAAAGGAACTAATGCCGTCCAAACCATACAAGCAGATCTCCAAAAAATTCATCTAGGCCTACTAGAGAGTGAGCAGTGGGCAAGAGCAAACAATGTCGAAATAAAAGGTGTCCCGCTAAAAAAAGAATGAGAACCTATATGACATTGCCTTGAAAATTGGGAGTATTATTCAGTGTCCTGTTCGTAAAGAAGAGATAAATTACATTGCGCGTGTGCCTAATCTGAAATCTGATTCCCACAAATCCATAATAATGGCGCTCAATAATCGCTATTCCAAAGAGGAGTTCATAGCGGCTGCGCGAAAGCATAAGAAACTGTCAGCTGTTGACTTGGGCTACACCGTAGATGAGAAAATTTACATTAACGATCATCTCACTCTTCACAATAAGGCCCTACTCAAAAAAGCGAAAGACCTAGCTTACTCAGCTGTTAACTCGAAAGGCGAAAAAAACTTCAAATATATATGGGTGAAGCATTGCAAAATATTGGCGAGGAAATCGGACACGTCTCCTACATTCCGCATACAATCCGAAAAAGACTTACAAAAAATTTGCTAATTAGTTCTTTTAATACGCTTGTGTTATTTATAGTGTTATTTTGTTGCCTCCCGAGTTTATTCCAATTCAAAAACATTTATTGTTTATGTTGCGCCCGCAGGTTGGGAAGACCTGCCTCTTTTGTGTCGCTTATCTCTGCGGTATGTAGCCGGTTCATGATGGTCGGTGTTGCGTATTTACATTCTATTTACTGCCTTATTCCTTTACGTTTACAGCTTCATTTACTACCGGTTTTACTTGCACTGCACTCATCACACAATTATTACCCACAAGTATATTTGACAATACCTTATTTTGTGAGCATAATTGTAATAAAATGTATGATAAATAGCGTAAATCACTCAAAGGTTTTATGGAATATCTTTATTCAATGTGTACTTATGTTAGTTTATAGAAAAAGATGGGTTGTTGTTATTATTTTCTTATTCTTTGTATCATTTAGTGCGTATCTTGATGCAATATACATTACTAAACCGATTTTCATTGTTCATATAGTTAACTATCATCATGTGTACCCCACTTAACATATACTTCCAAAATGCCCGTGGTTTGCGTACAAAAACTGGTATATTTAAGAGAAATATAAATTTATGTTGCTTTGATGTCATCTCGATTACTGAGACGTGGCTATTGAACGGTATAGGAGACCAGGAACTTTTTGATGATCGATACATAGTGTGGCGGCGGGATCGAGATTATGACATGACAGGCCAAAGGTTTGGTGGGGGGGTACTAATAGCAGTACGACGACAATTGGTTGCTGAGGAATGTCTGCACTGGCGCTCTTCTGCTGAGGATATTAGGCTTACTCTAAAATTGAAAAACAAAGGAACGCATTTTAATTTACATATATGCACTATATATTTATGTAACCAAAGAGATGGTAATTCATTTTCTACCCAATTAGATAATTTTTCAGGTAAACTTTTTGATAATTTTATTTGCTGTCCTAATGATATATTCTTGATTTTAGGAGATTTCAATTTACCTCATATAACGTGGAACCTTCAAAGTTCTGGCTATCTTGAACCTTTAGGAATAACTAGTCAGTGTCAAATTAACTTGTTTGACACACTTATTGAGTGTAGCCTTGATCAGTATAATCCCGTGTGCAATGTTAATGGTAGGATCTTAGATCTTGTTTTCTCTAATACTACGGTGTCTGTGCATCCTTGTGATGATCCGTTGGTGCCGGAAGACCCGCACCATAGGTCTATATGTATAGAACTGTCAATGGCCTCACACACGCCATTGCAAGAGAACAACCGAGTCGCATATTCATACAAAAGAGCTGATTTTTATCAAATTAATATTGCTCTGCATGACATTGATTGGAATACCTCTTTGACTGAGAGATCTATTGACAATGCAGTTCTCTTTTTAAATTCTACTCTTCATGAGCTCCGAGACAAGTTTATCCCTCACAGGGTTCTCATAAATAATAAATTTCCTACTTGGTATACCTCCTCCCTTAACACGTTCACTGTCCCATGACCCATCTGGTGGGTCACGACAATTTATAGTGACAAGTTCGTGACTCCCCTTTTGGGTCATTGGTCACATACAACTTGATACATCGTTTTTCAGCTTGAACTTGTCAATAGAGATCTGTATTAACTGTGGACGTATGAACGGAAAAAAACACATACTCGTACAATACATTAAAAACAATCTAGGTTTTTTTATTTTTTTGGGGCAATAAAACAAAAATCTAAACTAGCTTGGTTAATTTTTTATTTTTACTCAAATAAAAAAAAAAAACTTATATATAAATACGAATAATAACACAATTATTTATGGGATTGCTCGAAGCAAAAGTAGCAATAGCCTTTTTTACAGGTCTTGCACTGTTGATGTACCTTCTTAGCCTTGATTCTTGCAGAGGAAGTCGAATGACCTTCGTCAAGCAATCTTTTGTAGCATCCAACGCATCGTTTTCTAATTGCTTTTTTACCAGAATATTTTGGCAGATCTATCAAAAAATGTTGCGAAGAACTTGAGGATCTGGAAGGTCCAGGTTGAGCAGGCGATCGTGGACTGGACCTTGGTGGTAGTCGCACCTGTTGTGATACCGTTGCAATTTCTGGTACATCTAAAAGTGACTTTATTATTTGCTCGTAGGCTGATAAAATTGTACATTTATCTTTCTTCTGGGGATGAAATTCGTTATAAATAATCATAGAATTTACGATGGAAATGGACAACAAATCGATCGCAATCTTCTTATACCAAATTACAGTTTTCCTAATTGGACTATTGTAGCTAGCAAGTTGGTCAGCTAAGTCAATTCCTTTTTTTCCTTTGTTGTAATCTAGTACCATACGAGGTTTCAATTTGGGATTTCTTCCACCACTCATAGCCATCTCCTTTCCATGACATGTTGAAAGCATTGTTACATCACGTTTATCATGCCACTTGAGAACTGTAACTTTGTTTCTTTGTTGCACGGATATTTCTCCAGCACGCAACGGAGCCTGAATAACTTCTTTAGGAAGTCCTCTTCTTTTTTTATTGACTGTACCCAATAAATCGGTTTTACGATTTTTTAAGAATTCTGCCAGTGGAATACTTGTGTAAAAATTATCTGTAACCATCAGTCGCCCCTCATCAAGATATTCTTCAGCTAATTTTATTACAATGCTTCCAGAGGTATCAAGGCCATAAACTTGCTCGCTTTCACCGTAATATATCTGGTATCCTAAAGTATAACCGTCAGCTGTACACAGCTTGTAAATCTTTATGCCATACTTGTGTGCTTTGGATGGTATATACTGTCTGAAAAGAAGCCTTCCACGAAAACTGACCATGGATTCGTCCACCACAAGAACTTCGTCTGCAGTATAAATATTTCTGATGTTGCCCAAAACCATATTTAGGAATGGTCTTATTTTGTAAATCCTATCTCCAGCAATATTAGGTAACAAATTGTCTGCAAAGTGCCAACAACGCAACAACAACACAAATCTGTTGTATGACATACCTATCTGATGAAGAAGGGGGTGATGATACAGAATATCAGATTTCCAGTAGCTTTCTAATGTAGGGTAGGATATCAAACCAGTCAAAAGGATTACCCCAATAAATTTTAGCATTTCTTGCTCATCAACATTATACCATCTTCTTATCCGACTGTGCGGTAAAGTAGCTTCTTCTTTCAATCGTTCCGCATATAAATTTGTCTGTTCAGTCATTAATTTGATCACTTCATCAGTAATAATACTACGAAAAATGGTGAACACTGTTGTATTAGTGTCAAACAGTTGAGACTGTTTTGTTCGAAGAAGGTGCCCAATAAACAATTCTCTTTCTAATTCAGTAACTTCTACATTCCAGTTACCTGAAGATGATGTAGCAGATACACTAACATTACGTTGAGTGGCGCGCCGACGACGAACAGGAGTAGGACGATTGGAACGAACTTGCAGTCCTTCATCAATAACATCTTCTTGATTAGTTTGTACCTCTTGTTCCAGTGGAGACACGACATCTTGAATTCTTTGTACAACGACTAATTCCCCCTCATCTCTCTGAAAATAATATTTTCAATTTATCACACATAGGTACAGGTAAGTTAGGGAAAATTAATATTTCAGCCTTATTTATAACTAGTTCGGCAAAAATATAAATCGTTTTCAATAGTAACAAAATGCAGATAAATAAGTATGTACGTAGGTACTTACATTTGATTGTGTAAATAAATTTTCTATGTTTTCAATGGTCTCATCGTCATTACTCAAATTGTCTCGGAAAACATAGTCATCTTCCAGCTCCGATACCTCACTATCGACGTCACTATTTTCGAGTATTCGTCGAATATCTTCACCGGACAAAAAAGACATCTTGTCGTGGTATATTTTAGCAAATAAGATACTAATTCCGCACAACAACAACACAGCCGTATTATCACCTGTACTGTCTATCTACCTTCGTAAATTTATAATCTACCCTCAAAAGTTAGATATTACATCTTTACTCACCAGTCCGTGACCCTGATTGGGTCACAGATTTTTATGGTTATAAGTCCGTGACCCACTTGGTGGGTCACAAGAAAAACACTGGAAAAATCGTGGAAAACAATGGCTGGTTATAAAAATACTACTATGATTGAACTACTACAATAGTGTAAATTATAGATTGCATTCGACCTATTTTGGACTTACCGGGTCATTCTAAACTATAGTATGGGGACAGTGAACGTGTTAAAAGAATTCTAAAAGAAAAGTTAAAATTTCTAGGCAAATATAAAAGATATGGGAACTCGGGCGATTATCGAACTTATTCGCTTCTCAGAGAACGGGCTAAGAAAATTGAACAGGAATGTTATCAGGCGTATATAAGTAAAGTTGAAGACTCGGTCACCCATAATCCTCGTTTTTTCTGGTCATACTCGAAGTCCCTTAATAAAGCTTCACGCACGCTACCGCCTATGATGAAATATGATGGTGTGATAGGAGATAATGGTGAGTCTGTATGTAACCTGGTTGCCTCTTACTTCCAGTCAACTTTTCTTTCATCGTCACCATCACCACACTCTGCACGAGGCCCACATGACACTGGAAGCCTGAGTTATTCTTATAATAATTTCAGTATAAGTGACATTGAAATAAATTTCGATGAAGTCTTGAAGTTATTAAAAACCTTAAATTTGAATAAAGGTGCGGGACCGGATAATATACCACCGGTATTAATAAAAAATTGCGCTGACAGTTTAGTCTTGTCATTATGTATTATTTTTAGACGATCTATTGAAGAAGGCATAGTGCCTAAGATGTGGAAATCTGCTTTTATTACACCCGTACACAAAAGTGGTGATAAAACTAATGTTAGAAATTACAGGCCGATATCGAAACTTTGTATTTTCGCAAAAATTTTTGAAAAAAATATTTATCGTCAGGTTTACTCGTCACTGCAGTCTTTTTTCTCCCCTGTACAACATGGATTCCTGAGACGTAGGTCCACTACGTCTAATCTGCTTGTTTTAATGACTATGTATCTTCAAAGATGGAGCTAGGTGAGCAGGTGGATACTGTTTTTACTGATTTTAGCAAGGCATTTGATCGTATTGATCATTTGCTACTCCTTGAAAAGTTATCATACGCCGGAATACACGGTAACCTGTTCCGATGGTTTTCCTCTTACATCGAAAATCGATTGCAGGCTGTTGCATTAAATGGTTTCACGTCCACCTGGCGTCCTATTCTGTCGGGTGTTCCACAGGGTTCTTTATTAGGTCCTTTGCTCTTCGTGATATTTATCAAAGACATTGATTTCTGTTTTGAACACTCTAAATTCTTACTATATGCTGATGATACTAAAATTTTCAGTTCTATCGGGAATTTCATAGACTGTGAACTCTTTCAACGCGATCTGGAGAGATTCGTACAATATTGCACGAGAAATAAACTCGATTTAAATATATCTAAATGCTTTACAATTACTTTTACCCAGAAGCCGCAACCTATTAACTTTACTTATAGTCTATCTCATGAACCCCTCGCTAAGACCAATTTAATGAAAGATCTTGGAATTATACAGGACACTAAAATTGCCTATGATCATCATATTGATTACATAATCAAAAAGGCTTTAAAAACCCTTGGCTTTATTGTACGATCTACATCCGAGTTCAAAACCTTAAAACCAATAAAGGTCTTATTTTGTTCGTATGTGCGTAGTATTCTTGAATATGCCTCGGTGGTATGGAACCCACAATATAGTGTACATATTAACAGAATAGAATCTATCCAAAAGAGGTTTCTTAGGTACCTACAGTACAAATGTAAGCGACGCGATCATGGATACGAGACCCGATGTAAAAGGTATCATTTCCTACCTCTAGTTATAAGAAGGAAAATAACTGACGTCACATATTTAATAGATATTATTAATGGTAATATAGACTGCTCATCTTTATTGGAGAATATCAAAATTAACGTACCTACTAGATTAGCTATTAGACATAACAAACCATTGGCGAGTTTGCATGCAAGAACCAACTACCGTCAAAATTCGTTCTTTTTAAGAACGATTAAATTGTTCAATGAGCTGGTAAAGGAACACAAAGATCTGGACCTATTTTGCACAAAACCCGCAGAGATAAGGCGTATCTTAATAAATGACTCTTTTTAGTCCCAATGTGAGCGCAAAAGCTACTTCATAAAATTATTGTTAAACTTTTTAAGATATTTATTAGATTAGTTGATAAGTCTTCCCTATGTTTTTTATTTGCGAATACTTGTTATTGGCTTAGTCGATAACTGAATTTGTAAACATTTGTTGTATTATTTAGCTGTAAGTATTCCGAACTAATAAATAAAATAAAAATAAATAAAAAAAAAAATCGCTGAAGTGAAGGGTTAGTGCTTGCTATTATTATATATACTGCTATTCAAAACTAACAAAATAAAAATAATAATACAATAAGCTTGAATCACCTAAGATACGAACCCGGAACGATTGATTAATAATAGTTCTAATTAAATATTCATAGTAGTTAGTTGTACCGCTACGCCATGGGGACGATACCGGCGGTGGCATATTTTTATTACGCTATATTTATACTTTCCTTCCACAACTTCACCCGCGTGGAATTCGGTTATATTGCAGTATAAAGTATAAAACTTCTCATTACCACAGAAAAATCTGAGTAGAGCGATGTGCTGGATATGCTCAGCCATTTTATTCATCATTAAACCAAAACTAACGCCCTTAGTGCTGTCTGACGTTGAGCCTGTTGCGATAAACGAACTTGTGTACGAATATCATTCTCAGAGGCCCTCAACAAAGCTTGGCGAGCGGCTTGCTCTTCAAGTCTTTGCTGGCGTTGAGATGGTAGCTCAGCAGCTCTCAAAGCAGCCTGACGATCTGCTTGTTCGCGCCGTCTTAATTCAGCATGGAGAGACGATTCCTGAGATCGCGCAATTTTCATTGCCCGAGGTTTATATGAGGTGCTCGATAAATTAGATTTACGTTTGCGAGGCATTGCGTAAATATGAGTAAACTATAAAAATCTAAACGACCAACAAAGCGACGAACTTAACCTAACAATTACTGCTTAAAACCTGAAATCTTTAAAATACACAATTCAATCTAAAATAGTAGGAACCAAAAAATATCCCTAATTAAACTATAAAAATCTAAACGACGAACAAAGCGCACTAAACTAACCTAACTATTATTCAGCCTACTGCGAAAAACCTAAAATCTATTAAATACTTCAATATAATACAATAGTGGAAAGGAATTAAGGACACCAAAGAAAGCGAGCAACAGTCAATTAAGATAAAACAGCCACTAAGTAAGCAGTAAGTAAAATGCAAGTATAACGATAATCTATTATTTTAATTTCAAGTTACAAATACCAAAATATGTCGGAACCAATGCTGTAAACTGTATCAATAAGTTTTTTTTTTAAAGTTGTTGTAATATATTTTGGGTTTATATACTCCAATAAAGAAGAAATCATACCGCGATGTAGAAAGTACCGACATCGCCATCTATTGGTAAACATGCAAACAACGCCGCGCTCTTTTATAAGGTTTCAGCTGAAAGGTTGAAGATTTCGCTGCTAAAATCCATTAGTGAATCCGGTATAAAAGTACTCTATAATTTAATCTGGACTTCTAACTATATGTCTGCAAAATTTCAAAGCAATCGGTTCGGTAGTTGCGGCGTGAAAGAACCACAAATAAACAAACAAACAAACTCACTTTCCGATTTATAATATTAGTATGGAAGTATGGATTAGAGGTTTGTTCAAATGTTTTTTGTTCAATTGGAAATTTACGATTTTCTGTACAGGTTTATTTCCTTTGTTTAATTTTCCGACGTTATTATAAGCTAAAAAAATAATTTTTATCTTTGGTTATAACAAACTATGTAATAAAGGGTATTTTTAAAAGAAAAGGAAACATATCACTTCTAGCCGGGTTCTCCAAAGATTTCTCCTTGTCGATATAGTGGGATGAAAATACACAAAAACAAAAATCATTATTTCATAAATAAATATAAGCTCATTTGATTGAGTTATTATTTTTCACAATTGTTTACAAAATACAAAGTTCAATGAAAGACTAAAATTTATAAATATCAGCTCCTGGTCTATTTTAGTTACTCTATCAATTCACCTTGACGAGATGACTGAGAGGTTCCGAATTTATTTCAACCTTCTCATCCCCTCACAAAGCTATACATTTTCGAAGTATAAACCAGAATTATTAGCAGATTAATCAAAGAAAATGAATCAAAATAATTAATCGAAGAACGGTTTGAATGCACATAATATTAAGATCACATTTAAAAAAATTGAAATATGTAATCATATCACATAAATTTAAAGCAAAAAGATAATAATTGTTTCCGCTAGATTTACGGAACATAGGGTAAAACGTAACGAGCATACTCACAAAACAGAATAATTCACAGTATTTTTAATAATGCAGATACGAGTATCATCATAACCGAAAGAAAATAAAGATAAAATTATTTTACGTGTAAAGTAATAAACAAAAGAGCACATAACAGGTTAAAAATTTGATCTCACGACCTTACTCATAGGCGCATAGCACTTCAAGCGTTACCATTTCGATCTTACATAAGAAGGTGAAATTGACAATAATATTACGATTGTGAACAAACTTATAATGCTAGGAAAAACAAGCGACTATGTTCCGTACAACCTAAATAAATTATCAAAAAAGCGCGGGAAGCGGCAAGCAGCTATTACAGAAAAATCCGACACAAGCTTTGCCCATTAAGGCTAACAGCCATCTGCCGCCAGTTCTCCGCGCAGGGACGCTGAAGATTGAAATTGAAATTTAGGGAAAATGCTCCATAACTCCATAATTAGGATAAAAAGACTAAAAATTATCATATAGATGATAGATTACTCAGTTGTCTACGCAAATGTTACGTAATCGATAACATATATGCAGTATTCTGACAGTAATATCAGATTTTACGATAAAAAAGCCACCCACAAATATATTTTTTTCTTAGTCGATTAATATCAAAAACAAAATATGAATCATGATTCATGATTATTGAAGAAAAGATATTGAACTTGAACATATTTTTATTTAGAGTGTGGTTGTTTTATTGAGCGGATTTCATTGAGTTTGGAATCTAATAAAATCAGTGAAATTTTCGAGGAGGCCCTTAGAAAACTGACAAATTCGCTTTTAAAGCTCATTTAACCAAAAAAATAATTTTCAATATAAGGTAAAAATAATAAAAAAGCGTGAGTTGCTCGAAAGGCGAAAAATATAGCACCTACGTTTTTTCATGATGAAATGTGCTTTAAAAGCGTGTTTTTCAGTTTTTAAACTGTATTGGTTTTTAATTTTTAAGTACTAAATCATTTAAAATTATAAAATGGGTTGTCTGGAAGAGATCGCTCTTAGTGATAAGACCGCCAGTTGTACTTTGGCTTTTGTGCCGATCTTTTTTTTGTAATTGTTGTTTTTTTGTGATATACAATAAAGAGTTTTTATTATTATTTCGGAGATCATTTTTGTTTCTCGCCTCTCCCATGGCCGAAAATGAAAATATAAATTTTAAATGGGAGAGGCGGTACTCCCCGACAAAAGCACATTCAGTCGGGGTCAGGGAGTCAGGTTCAAGAACCGACGGACGATCCGAGCCGTATCGGAACCGACACGCCACAGAAACCCAACCGCCTCAAGTTGGTCGCGAGGCTGGTTGGAATTAACCCGTTCGCGGACAAAACAATTGGGATTATTTCTGTCGAAGTCACACCCCACATGTCGGTGATCTCGTGAGCCAGATCGAAATATTTCCGACGCTTCTCGGTTTCGGCTTTCACGAGACCCTCGTCATGAGGGATAGTGACATCCACTAAAAATACCCTCGACTGCGACCGATCCCATACCACGATATCAGGCTTATTCGCTAGAATAGTCCTGTCCGTGATAACAGATCAGTCCCAATAGATTTTGGCACGGTCGTTTTCTAGGATTGGCTCCGGCAGATACTTGTAATACAGCAGCCTCTGTTGCAAGAGTCCGTATTTTAGAGCGAGCTCCTGATGCAGGATTTTGGCTGCTTGGTTGTGTCTGTGCAAGTACTCAGTGTTAGCAAGAGCCGAACAACCGGAAATAACATGCCTAAGTGACTCTCCGGGACGGCCACATGCTCGACAAACGTCTGTGGTACCGTCCTTTAGGATGTATTTCCGATAGTTAACCTGGTCCTGTATTGCGCAGACAAAACCTTCGGTTTCCCCAAAGAGGTCCCCGAAACGCAGCCAATGCAAGGAGGCTTTACGGTCCACGAAAGGTTCGTGAAGCACCTTGTAAAACCTCCCGTGCAGCTCCTTCTCTTTCCATACGGACTCCCGATCAGAGGTGCTAAGTTGTACCTTCGGGGTTCGCCAATCCTGTGAGGCCAACGATAAGGGAGTCAGTCCTTTATCACTAGTGACCACCTCTCCCCGAATTCTATCATCCGTCATCGTCAAAAAATAGTTTCTGAGGTTGCATACCTCGCGGTTGTGCATGGTTTTGGCACTCAAGAGGCCTCGACCACCACACTTCCGCGGGATATACAATCTCATAACCAACGACCTCGAATGATGCATTCGATGAGAGGTCATCATCGTGCGGACTCGTCTGTCCAGAGCGTCGAGTTCGGTCTGAGTCCATTTGAGCACACCAAATGTACTGATGTCAGTACAGGCATGACCCAGGAGTTAATGGCTCGGATCTTATTAACGCCTGACAAGTAGCTATTAAGCACACTTTTCAGGCGTTCATAAAACTCCTCACAAGCACCCTGTTTCACGTCTGCCACCTTCACACCGATGGTTTGTGACATGCCCAGATACCGGTATGTTTCAGCCTCGGAGAGTGCCCTCAAATGATTGGTGCCGACATCGACACCATCAGAGTGCACGACATGCCCCTTCTCAACATGAATGATCGCACACTTATCGACCCCGAGCTCCATCTTGACGGAACCACTGAAATCATTAGTGATCGTCAGTAGCTCCGCCAATCTGTCAGCCGTGGGAGCGTAAAGCTTCAGGTCATCCATGTAAAGGAGATGAGGCAAGCGTGGTCCGCCTCTCCAAAACTGAAAGCCTATCCCCGAATTCTCCAAGAGTGTACTTAGAGGTACAGGGCCAAGCAAAACCAAACTGGACTCAGGCAATCGCCCTGGAAAATCCCTCGCCTTATATAAATTTGGTCATCCGCGTCCGTCATCCGCTGACCGTCCAAACTCAGGATCGTTCTCCAGCACCCCATACACTGCCCGAGGAAGTGTCGAACTGCACTATCAATTTTGTACAGCTCGAGGACCCTCATGAGCCATGAATGAGGTATCGAATCGAACGCCTTCCTGTAGTCTATCCAGCCAGCGGAAAAGTTCCGACGGTTGCGTTTGACCAGTTGGCCTACGACCGCATCGATGAGGAGCAGCTCCTTGCTACCGCGACTACCGCCCCTACAATTATTACTACGCTTATACAAATAAACATCAAATATCTAACATCTTACACGAGTGAAAAAAGTAGGATTATTAACCCAAAAATTATCTGTTTGTTTTTGAATGACAAATAAACTAATATTTTTGTCCAACAAGTAAAATTACAATCTTATACAAATAAACATCAAATATCTAACATCTCATGGGAAAAAAGTGGGATTATTAACCCAAACTAGATGCAAATATCGTAATTCTAATGCGGGTGTCGCTCGAGATGATTTAGGGTTTTGAGGCACTTAATTAGGTGATTGGTAGACCTTCAACAACATGTTTTTAGAAATTAATTCGTATGAAATATAAACCTTCACTTTCTTATAAGAACCGCTGCACGATAGAAACTATGCTACACTAATACTACACAGCTTGAAAATTTATACTTGAATTTATTTGCTGGCATCTCTGCTCTCTCCAGATGGATATTGTTGTATGTCAATATAGTTTGAGTTCTCAATTCAAATGTGTGTTTTTTTGGCTATATATTACGGGATTACTCCGTCACTCAATCGAATTCTATTTTTCTGTTAGGTTGTATATACAAACTTATGCTTTCATAAATTTAATAGGATTTGGTTGCGTGGTTTTAAAAATTGGCTTTAAATTGGGTGTATTTTTTAAAATTTAATTTATTTTAAATTAAAATTATCTATCATTTATATCTTATCTTGGTATGGAACCCATGAGTTATTCAATGCACCGCTCGGTTCCGGAATACGAAACCCTGCCCTAGGTTGTAATAACATTACTTATTAGTATCAACTCATGCCAATTATACATTAAGGCCGTAAATCTCAAAAGTATTGGCAAAATATTTGCATTTGCCGTGTAGTGCCGGCTTAGAATGTCGCTACCACTTTCTACCCTCGGGTGTTGTAAGAGGCGACTAAGGGCATTGGGGCTTTTTATTGGATTTTTGGGCGATGCGGTTTGAGACCCATCACCAAAAACCTTTATTTCTACCATCTTTTCCCCACTCAACTTCCAAAAGTGGCTGAGGAATTTATAATTCCTAAGCTCTGGCTACCCCTTCTATGTGTGTGTATTGGCAACGGAAGTGAGAACCCTCATTTCTTAAGACAGAGCAACGTCACTGTCAGAAAAGATATTATAACTAAACTCTGTAATTTCTTAATTATATATTTTTACCACTGTTTCTAAATTAACAAAACAATGTGTGTTAAGGCAAGGTATATTGGTGTAGGACTCCCCAAATCTGGATCCGAGCTCACGTCATAAAACCCGGTTATGTTACCTCAGAGCTATAAAAGTTGTGTATTAATTATAGCATTTCTATAACAATATAAATAGAAAACTCCAAACCACCTATCTAGTAAAGAGTCAATGCCCAAGATTATACTATATTTCTCCCAAGACACCAAGTGACCACACGAACGTGAGTAGATGTCCATTTCCGTACAATTAAGCACGTAAATAGTAAGTACATTGCTGTCTTTGTGGGCGTAACGTGGTTGCAATGTTATTGAACAATACAATAGCAATGTATCACGATATGACCGACGCTGTCGGCAGATATTTGCATCAGAGCTAGCTTTACGTGCTACGAGAACATAAAACAAGCTAGTTAGTTGCAACAAGTCACAGTACTTAACATTTTGTTCCGGCAACAGTTTCATTTAATGTAACCTTGACGTCTTTTGACACAGTCGAGAGCTGGCTTAGTCCGGTAATATTTCAAAGGTTAAAGCGGAAACCTGTCTACAAGAATTCCCCCTCTGTCTCGATTTTCTTTTCCTCTACAATAATATGAAATTTCTCTAAAGCTTTTCTGTTTTTGTTAAGGATTCTGTTGCATATTGCAAGAAAAAGGACATAATATTTCTGAAATGATAATTTTTAACATATATAACAATATTTCTCGCTCGTTCAGACCGTTGCGACAGATGAGGTGTGTACAAATCAAAAGATTATGATATATTATATAAGAAGAAGAATGCAAACAAGTTATCGTATACGATATGGTATAATAAAAATGTTTAAGCCAACAAAATGTAAATAATTTCAAACAAGAATTATCGAACTGGAATCACTAGAAGTGATACACAAAATGATATGAATTTGCTGAGTTTGTTTTCCCATCGAGGCTAGTTTTACTTACGGATCCTAGTTTAACATATTCCATTATTTTAGTAGCGACAGGAATATCGTTCAATATTTATTTAAATCCTAAAATCTTAAAATGTCCAGTGCCTGCCTATCCGCAGCATAAATTTTATATCGTTTATTGTAGAATTCAAAATCATAAAACTGTGAAGAAGTGGTAGAATTAAGGTACTAAAGGCTTAGTTAAGGTACCTCCCGCTTCACTTCAACTCATATAAAATAGTTTTTACGCCAAATTGTGCAAGATAGCTATATTAAATAACTTATCCACCGCGACTAAATAACTTAAATAATAAAAGAGACAGAAGTTCGGAATATACCGGACTTAAAAGGGTTATTTATTGTTAAATTAACAGTCTGTTAATATCAGTGCTAATCTTTAATATATTCGAGCACATGCATCGTTCGTTTTACTGTGTTGAAAAAGCATGGCATGGTGATGGTGCTGTTAATCTTTAAATTAATATACTTTTACGTTTTTTTTAAATACAAAAGTAAAGGTGCGTTTAAGAGCACTATTATCACAGTTGATGAGCCTAGTTCAGGTGCATTAGATACAGTAGCCGTGTTCTCCAATGATTTCTCCCTGTCGGTATTGTGGGACGAAAATACACTTTCTTCCATCATCTCAGTTGAACTGAAATTAATTCATAATATATAAGTATTGGCTCAATTGGGTATGATAACTTTTTCACAATTTATTACAAAATACAAAGTTCAATGAAAGACTAAAAATTTATAAATATCAGCTCCTGGTCTATTTTACTTACTCTGTTAATTGAACTTGGCGAGATGATTGAGGTTCCTGATTTATTGCATATTTCTCATCCCCTTGTAAAGCAATACGTTTTTGGAGCCAAAATCAGAATTAATAGCACATGAATGAAATACAATGGATCAAAATAATTGATCGAAGAACGGTTCGAATACATATATTAAGATAATTATATATTTTTTCTTAAAAAGTAGAAATATGACTAAAGTGGAGAAGTGTAATACACATCATATAAATAAAAAAAAAACACCCAGATTTGAAAGAAAAGTTAGAAGGTAAGATTATTCACGGAACATAGCTATAGGGTAAAACGTAACAAGCATATTTACAAAACAGAACATCGTGATCCGAAGGAGAAAATAAAAGAATACTTATTTTACGAATAAAAAACAAACTAAAATACTATCGCAAGGCTGAGGATCGAACTCTGTACCTTCATCACTGAGCGTGAAACGTTTAACGCGTTACACCACTTCGATCTTACAGCTAAGAGTCGAAATTGACGATTATATTAGGATTGCGAACGAACAATATAATATATGGCAAAACTTTTCGACTATGTTCCGTGCAATATATAAAATATGCCTAAAGTGTTTTATTGGTAGAAAAATTTGTACTTACAATTTTGCATTCATTATCTGAGCCCTCTGTTTAGCGAACCTTTTTTTAATATTTTTTCCCTTTTAGGGATTTATAGCCGTGAGTATGTATGTTGTTCAAATTTTTTTTGTTTAATTGGAAATTTTCGATTTTCTGCACATGTTTGTTTCCTTTATTTAATTTTCCGACGTTATTATAAGGTAAACAATATTTTTAATCTTACTAAAAAGATATGTAAAAACATCACATAAATTTAAAGCAAAAAGATAATAATTGTTTCAGCTGGATTTACAGAACATTAGGATAAAACGAGCGTATTCACAAAACAGAATTATGCGCAGTAATTTTAATCATGCATTTATCATCATAACCGAAACAAAATAATTTTACGAGGAAAGAAATAAACAAAAAGCATGTCCCGGATAGAAGATTTGAACTCACGCCCACATCAACAGCGCATGGCCCCTAATGCGTTGGACCATTTCGTACTACGTAGACAGGGTGAAATTAACGATAATATTACGATTGTTATCAAACTTATAATGTAAAGCAAAACAAGCGACTATGTTGCGCACAACCAAAATAAATTATCTAAAAAGCGCGGGAAGCGGCAAGCAGCTCTATTACAGAAAAATTCGACACAAACTCTGCGCATGAAGGCTAACAGCCATCTGCCGCCCCGTTCTCCGCACAGGGACCCGCTCCAGATTGACATTGAAATTTAGGGTTTTTGCTTTATAACTCCATAATTAGGATGAAAAGACTAAAAATTATTCATACAGATGATAGACTACTCAGTTGTCTACGCAAATATTACGTAATCGATAACATATATGCAGTATTCTGACAGCAATATCAGACTTTACGATAAAAAAGCCCCCCACAAATTATTTTTTTTCTTAGTCGATTATTATTGAAAACGAATGAGAACCGTCATTATTAAAGAAAAGATATTGAACTTGAACATATATTTTATTTAGAGTGTGATTGTTTCATTGAGCAGGTTTCATTGAGTTTGAAAACTACCAAAATCAGTGAAATTTTCGAGGGAGGCCCTTAATATGTAACAAGTAATGATGTTGAAAACAAAAATACATTGTTTTACTAGCCATGATTTACCAATTTAACAATCGTTCTTTGTGCAACTTATTACAATCTACATAAAGCAAAAACAAATTAAATTAATATTTTTTTTGAATACTTTTTATACTGAAGGTAATTACAATTATTGTATCATATACCATTAATAGTTTTTCGCAGTTTGCACATTACAGCGTTTAATAAGAGTTATATGATAGCTGTGTAGTGTCGGCTCAGAATAGCACTACCCCATTTCTTACGGTGGGTGACTAAGGGTATTATGGCTTTTAAGGGATTTTTGGGCGATGTGGTTGGAGACCCATTACCAACAACCTTTATTCCACTATCTTTTCCCCACGCAACTTCCAAAAGTGGCTGAGGAATTTATAATTCCTTAGCTCTGGCTACCCCTTCTTGGGATTTATAGCCGTGGTTATATGCATGTTTGTATTATTTGAATATAAATAAAAACATACTTCAAGTCACTACTATAAATCTTAAAATAGCTAGTACCACGAAATAAACATTTCTCAGCTACGAAATGATGTTGAGAATCGGTTTTCAGCCACATCGCCCAATAACCACTTAAAAAACCCCCTATCCTTAGTCGCCAAGAAAAGGGATATTGTTATTCAAGCCGACACTAAAAAGCAAGTGACTTAAAATCACTCCAGTAAACAATTTACAAAGTTAAGACGCTCGATAAGTTTACGGATATGGCATATAACCGTTGTTGGAGCCAGTCCAGGAGCACATTGGCTGCCAGGAACCCAACTTATTCTGTCCTTCATAAAACTGTCAATATTGTCACTACGAATTTTAGGGTATTTGAGTTTATTTAATACTAGCTTTTTGCCTGCGACTACGTCCGCGCGGACTACATTTTTTGCATCCGGTTTACATCTAAAATACCAAAACACAATCTTAACTTCTGTATTTTTTTATATTTATATTCCCATGGGCGTTGTAATAGATATAAAGAACATTGAGACTTTTTAAATGATTATTGGGCGACCCACAGTTGAAGACCGAGACAGAGAGAAAAATTTTCGACACAGGCGGGAATCGAACCCGCGACCTCGGGTATACGCCCCAACGCTCTGCCAACTGAGCTACCGTGTCAATTGGCTGCCAGTGGGAAATTCTTCTATCATTTATTTCTTTTACACGTTTAAGTAGTAAATGATAGAAGAATTTCGCACTGGCAGCCAATTGACACGGTAGCTCAGTTGGCAGAGCGTCGGGGCGTATACCCAAGGTCGCGGGTTCGATTCCCGCCTGTGTCGAAAATTTTTCTTTCCTTTATTTATTCTTTATTTATTAGTTATAATCCCCACATGAGGTTTTCATGAACAAAAAGATTTAAATTATGTGATAGTTAGGCGTTTTCAACATTTGCATTCTATCTGAAAAGGTTGACAAGTGGCCTTCCAAATTATTTAAAATTTGGAGGTAGGAAACGCAAACACTACTTAAACGTGTAAAAGAAATAAATGATAAAAGAATTTCGAACTGGCAGCCAATTGACACGGTAGCTCAGTTGGCAGAGCGTCGGGGCGTATACCCAAGGTCGCGGGTTCGATTCCCGCCTGCGACGAAATTTTTCTTTCCTTTATTTATTTGTTATAATCCCCACATGAGGTTTTCATGAATAAAAAGATTTAAATTATGGATTTTAATTTTATTTGTTAAGTGTGTGGATTTTATTTATTTTACCAATGTATTTTTTAAATATTAGTTTACAATTTTTTCTAACGATTGTATTATTTGTTTTTTACAACAAGTGTCGCTGTTTTAAATTATAATTTTAAATTCAATTTTGTTTACATTTTTAAGAAATACGCATGCTACAGATGGTGGAATATAGCATGGTCTAAATATATGTTGTAACATCTATCAAATACCTATATTCGCAAATAAAGTTTGAT
The DNA here is from genome assembly GCA_963576735.1 of Bedellia somnulentella. NCBI lineage: Eukaryota > Metazoa > Arthropoda > Insecta > Lepidoptera > Bedelliidae > Bedellia > Bedellia somnulentella. Next base: position 17,572,670 of record OY755185.1, read on the forward strand.
TTGATTTGATGTGATTTGATAAAAAAATATAAGTTATAAACATATTCTAAGAACTACCAAATGAATACGCAAAATTCATACAATATACTTTCAATTATCTTTATTCATACATATTCACATAGTTGAATGTGAAAGAGAAGGAATAGTGCTTCCTATTATTCTAAGTTAGCACAAAAGCAAAAAAAAATTGCAAAAAGATTGCGATGACTGAACCTGGGTCTTCCGTTCGATTAGTATTAACCGAACGGTATACCGCTACGCTACGAAGACGTTAGTGTTGACTTCAAAATTTTGATAAGCTATATATCTAGTAGTCATACTATTGACAAACAATGAAATGGACATTTATTTTGATGAAAATGGATGAAACCCTTATCTTATGCGAGCTGACAATTAAAAAGCTGAGATTATTAAATTAAAACATATGTCGTACTGGTCAGGTAAGGGCAGCTATCTGTTTGTTTTTGAGTGAGAAAGAAACAGGTTAACCTTTGGAGAATAATTTGCGCAGAAACTACGTTTTATAATATTTTCCGTCCTAGATACCCATTTCTTGGTGCTATAAATGCAAAGAGCGGAAGTAACTTGGCGGTCGGAGTGCCCGTAATTTTACTTTTCACGCCTTATTTCGTAGTTTTCTAAGTTATTTGGATTTGACAATAATTTGTTTGCTTTTGGGTTTTTAAAGAACTGAAATTTAGTGAAATGTTATTTTATATAGTATAGAATGATGATGCAGAGTAGGTTTTTGCAAAAAGCATTGAAAACACAGTTTAAATCATAATGCCTAACACACTTTATTGGGTCTTTCTAGAATAAAAACACAATACACTGTCACATGGCTAAGTACAAATTATACAATGTTAGAATTCACATCGAAATCAAATACCTACCTATTTTTGGGAAAGCTCGGTGTATACCGTGAATAACTAATGATGAAATAGTATCTGAAGTCTGCAATTTAACCGATTAAAAGTAGTTCAAATATTCTAAAACTCTTTTGTTATGAACAATGGAAAAGCGAGATTTAATCGGAACGAGGAAAGCTGAGTGTTTAAATTCTTAAATAGCAATAGTCAACACTGGAGCTATAAATGGTTTCGAGAACTTGAATGAATTCAGTTTTACCGAGTTTTGCTCTTAACGAAAATGAAAAGTTAATTAAATGGGCATGTTATGTACATTTGATATTGTATCGTGAGACAACACTCGATCACTCCAGTTATTTTAATTTACATATATATTTGTTGATATCAAAAAAGCCGTTGATAGTGTGTAATTTACCATCCTCTAGCTTTTTATTACACATTGGCAATTGAATCTACGCTTCTTTTCTACAGTGAAAAACAACTAACTATAAAACAGTATGCACAAGATCAGTTATGACAATGTATAACAATGAATGAAGTATAGCTTACTGAATCTGAATACTGATAACACGTTCTTTTTAGCTTCATTATTAAAAAAAACACCACTTCAGTTCACAGATATCAATGAGAAACAATCTTATAACGAATCTGGGGGCACGGCAGTGCCCCCGCCAAGTCGAGCGCGAAGCAAACACTGCCGTACCATCCTTTACTGGAACCGTTTCGCCGCATTTTCAGGCCCCCATTTGAGAACCTCTGGATAGGATTAAATCGCTGAAATTTTCGTCACCTAGAAATTTGTAATCACACACTTGAAATCCAAAATTTCAAGTCGTTAGATTAAATAATTTTCAAGTTAAGCTAATGCAAAGTTTCGCATTTTCGACACTGACTGACTCACTGATCATCAAAATAGAACTAGTACTTCCCATAGACCTACAGAGCTGAAATTTGCTACAGAGGTAGATTTTAACGCCCACATAAAGAGAAAACTATCAGAACAAGGTTTATGGAAGATCTGAAAGAAAACATAGGAGTACTTGTTCAGACTTAACGCCTGAACAAATATTACGCAAAAATACCATCGCAAAAACAATTGCCGTCACCTGGCGTCAGGCGCTTAACATACATACATACATACATATACCCACGACTATAATTCCCTTAACGGGGTAGCCAGAGCTTGGGAATGAGAAATTCCTCAGCCACTTTCGGAAGTTGATTGGGGAAAATATGGTAATAAAAAATTTATTGGTGACGGGTCTCCAACCACATCGCCCAAAAATCACTTAAACATGCCCCTATACCCTTAGTCGCCTCTTACGATCACCCACGGGTAGAAAAACACATTCAGGCGCTTAAAGTAGTAGTAAACTAGTAGGGGAGGCGAAGCGGGGATTTTTGAAGTGACTCGAGCATATCAGATTATTTTATAGGGAGAATCCTTGTACCCTTTCATGTACATCTATCGAGTTCATACTCGATAGATGTACATCAAAGGGTACAAAGGTTCATACCCTTCTTATAGCGGGGTATGCTGAGGGGAATCCGTCAGATAAGTAAAAAAAGACAATCCTCCAAAAAACTCGAGTGCTTCAGACTAAGAAAAGGTAGGTTAATTAAATTTAGAAGAGTGTATATCTGGATAATCTGACGATTTGGTCGTGACGTTAAGAAATAAGATGGTCAAGAATCTTCAAGCGCGTGATGCGGGTGACGGCAATGTTCCCGCGATGGTGTTTTGGTGTAATATTTTTGCAGGCGTCAAGTTTGAACATTGTTGTTAAATTTCCCCTAAAATGGACAGAATAACGACATCCCTTACATTAATCATCAGATTTATATAAAATGGTTATCAGAATTATAAATCGCATTCATACTGTTAATGGCTGACGCGCCCAAGTATTGCTATACTACTATTTTTTTTTACATTTTTATAAATGTGTACACGCTCTCTCCCCCACTAAAACATAAACTTTTAATATACTTCTTTTAATTTTGGAACATGAACTATCAAATCCAATAGGTTTCTACGATGCTCGAGCAACTGCAAATTTAGCATCCAGGCCTCCCCTACTAAAGTCTACTCATGTCACTTGACCTACGACCATTGTACAATTAACATCCTTTTTAAAATATATTAATTTGTAAAGTATCTGGGCATTTAATTTAGACAATCTATCCGCTAAAGATAGAACATGGTGGCCCATGAGGGGAACAAAGATCCGCGAAATATTAAACATATTTTTTATGAAGGTACTTTGATTTTTTAGTTATTGATGTTATTTGCATCCACTCTCAGTAAAATAATTACGCTTATTGAAAAATCACCTCGCGACATTCGGTAAAACGTGTCATACCCATTTTAAAGAGTGTATTATTGAGAAGTCGTGGAATTTGTTGATTTCACAAGATAGTATCATTAAAAATTTCCACAATATTGAAAGGCGACTATGAATTTTATGGCTACCGTGTAGTTGGTATGCCCAAAGACGGATCATGTCTCTTCCATTCAAGTTAAAAGCGATTCCGCACCCCGAGATAATATTGATAGCTAAAGATTCCTTGGATTATTCAAAAAGTTTGATAAAGAAAGCCTGGGCTGTTTAAATAAATACAAAGATGATGTGTCGATGACTGCTGGATTAGAAGAGACTATAATCATTAAAGAGGGAGCTAAAGTAATGCTTAGGAGAAACATTGATGATAGTTTAGGTTTAGTGAGTGGGTCGATAAGCGTTATACAAAAAGTAAAATGGGACCCGGAACACCAAACAAAGCCTAAACAATTAATAATAAAATTTGGTAATAATTTGATTCATAAATTATTGCCCATTAAGTCAAAATTTGAGATAATACCTCGAGCATACGTTTACAGAGAGCAATTCCCAATCTGCGTGGCGTATGCTCTAACAATTTACAAGAGCCAAGGCCTAAGCCTAGAAAGTGCCCTCATGGATATTGGAACCTCTATATTCTCTTGTGGCCAAACCTACGTGGCGTTTTCGAGAGTAACCAATCTTCATGGGGTGCACCTTATAAATATTTCCTTCAATAGTATAAAGGCTCAAGTATCAGCGATTACCGAATACAACCGGCTTAGGCGTAAATACTGCTCTGGTATTTCAGAAATTAAACCGTCCAAACCATCTAGAAGAATAAATAATGAACGAGAATGGGCAATACGAAACAACTGTTGCTACTGTACATAGCATAACATAAACATAAACGTTCACGCCGAATATCCCCGAAGGGGTTGGCAGAGGTACTAATACTTCTGAACATCACGTGACTTTGTCACCTGGTGTTTAGAGTACCCACGTTTTGCATGGACAGTGTACTCACGTGATAGGGGGCAGGCCTATTTGTACGAATTTTGTACGAATACACTGTCACATGACGAAGTACAACTCAGCCATGTGGGTTTCCTCACAATGTTTTCCCTTACCGTTAACAACCATGATAAATTAACCACTGATAAATTAATTAGCTACTGTACAAGAAAGAAAACAGGAAAAAAAGAAAAGAAAGATTAGTTAAAAAGAAAAAACTGCCTAATAAGGAAATGTAACCATTCAATCAGTCTACGTCCTGTCAAAAAGAAGTGAAATCCCACCAAAAACATTCTGTAAAAAAACTAGCCAAGTCGCGATAGAGCTGCTTGTTTATCTCTAAAAAGTAATGAAATCTCTAAAATAAGTGGAGCCAAGTCTAAGGTTCGTTACTGTGATTTATTTATTATTATAGTTATTTTTACGTGACTTGGCCGTTTATTTATAATAAGTAGATTATGATTAAAGTTTAAGGGAAACATGAAACAATCACCAGAGTTCTTACAACTAAAAATAAAGATAGATTAGAATCACAAAAAAATGTTAAGTGGACTCTACATAATCAGCATTAGAACTTTAGAAGATTAAAATAAATCTGCAAATAACTTAGTAAATAAAATTGTACATACTAAACGTGTAAAAAATGGTGAACGGCCAAGTCACGTAAAAATAACTATAATAATAAATAAATCACAGTAACGAACCTTAGACTTGGCTCCACTTATTTTAGAGATTTCATTACTTTTTAGAGATAAACAAGCAGCTCTATCGCGACTTGGCTAGTTTTTTTACAGAATGTTTTTGGTGGGATAATTAGTATTCCTTTTAAGCCCAATATTGAGTTAATTTAAAATATCAAACGGACTTCACACACTGATCTACTCTGAATATAGTGACTTAATTTAAACATACTGCACAAATGTATGAGATTTTTCCACTAAAAAGAGACCACAGGGCGATTCAAAATTGAGGATAAGTTAGTTAAAATAAATAGATATTATTTTTAATATACTATACTCTATTAGCCTTAAAATATGAAGGCATAATAAATAAAGGAAAGAAAAATTTCGACACAGGTGGGAATCGAACCTGCGACCTCGGGTATACTTTCACTGTTGCTTTCACACACGGATAATTATGCAATTTTTATTGAATATGTAACTGTGAATTTCACTGACATTTATCATCAAAAGCTGATTAACTCAGTTCAGCGAAAATATTTACTCTTTCTCATTCCAAGGGTTGCAATATTTTGCGGGTGGGTTCCAAGTTTAAAAATAAGGCTTGTAGAAGCAATGAGTAAATTTTATGTAAAATTTCTAGTACACAGTATTACATTACTTAGAACTGTCACTCTGATCTTCTGTATCAGTCTCTTTTCCAGTAGGAAATCTCTTTCCAAATGGAAACTGTTACTAACAAAGCTTTTGAAGATAGAATAGAAACTTCAAGGATTCAGTGTAAAGACATTTCTAGAGAATCTTTTGCGTCGTTTGACATTTTGAGTCTCACGTATCTTTGAACATTATTCCAAATAGGATGTTGCTCGTAATGTTATATTAAAACAAGACTTCACGACTAGAGACTGTGAGAAATAGCTACACAAGTTTCAACATTGGACAGCGAAGGAGTTTCAACTAATATATTGCTGTTGTTTTTGAAAGGAACTTTGCAAGACTTGCTTTAGTGTTATGTGTAACTAAGTAGTTCATGTATCAAATTATTATCAGGACTCCTGTAGAATTTATTGTTTCCTGTTGAGTGATCCAAAGTTATTTAGCCTCATTTCGGTTGAATAAATATTTGCAACAGGAACGTTTTGCATTTTATTGTAGAACAACTTATCAGTAGGTAAAAACCCACTGAAATATATATTATATAACCACCAATAACAAACCTTTATGTTGCACAGAAGTTTGGTTCATATTAGGAACTCTGCCACCCTTTCAAGAATATACAAAGTAAACATTTCAGTCTTTAGAATATGTTTACTCACACTCAACTTATTCCCATTAGGGCAGGACGAATACATCTATCACAGATTTGTGGTCTTTACTATATGACTTAAATACATATTTAATGTGTTTAACAAGCCTTAACTAACTGATCTCTATTTCACGCAATTTTGTAAAACCAAAACTGGGTCAAGTAATAAATGATGCACATACTATTCATTAATATTTTTGATTAAAATGCAAATGTCTGCTTGTGTTGACTAAAATCGAGATTTATCCGTTGAATTTCTTTGAATTTATTTGTTTCAGTTATCTTGTGTACGGAAGAAAATTGACATAATATAACATAAACGTTCACGCCGTTTATCCGCGAAGGGGTTGGCAGAGGTGCCAATACTCCTGAACTCACATGGCAAGCGCCATCTGGTTTCCAGAGAAGGTACCCACGTTTTGCTTAGACAGTGTACTCACGTGATAGGGGGCAGGCCTATCGCCGTTTTGAACGAATACACTGTCACATGACTAAGTATAACTCAGCCATGTGGGTTTCCTCACGATGTTTTCCCTCACCGTTAGCAACCATGATAAATTAACCACACATATGACTTTAGAAAAGACAAATTGGTGTAGGCCCGTCCCAGGATTGGAACTCACGCCCTTCTGTTTTCGGGCGGATGTTCTACCCACTGGACTATCATGTCGCTGAAAATGAAATGAAGACAAAAAGAGAAAGTCAGCAAATTTAAGCAGATATTGTGATATGTCTTCATTAGTTAAGCCGAGATTTGACGCATTGTTTTGTGGGATAGGTTGTATAAGTAAAAAATTCCTCACAGCCTATATAGGGCGATTTGGCCATAGTCCACGACGCTGGCCATTAGCAGGTTGGCAGACTAACGTCTACTACCGTAATAGTAGCCGGGACCGACGGCTTTACGTGCCCTCTGAAGCACGGAATCATCTTATTCAAACTGGCTTAATCTTACAAAAACCAGAGACCTCCGTACTTGAAACCAAGCGCTTCAGCGCTTAACCACGGAGGCAGTCATGGATGTAATAAATTGTTTGCATGTTATTTGCATATTTTGATACCTTATTATTTTGTGCATACATACATACATATACTCATGGCTATAAATCCAAAGCTAAGGAGTTAGAAATTTCTCAGCCACTTTTGAAAATGTGAGTAGAGAAAAGATGGTTAAAAATAAAGTTTGTTGGTGATGGCTCTCCAACCGCATCGCCTAAAAATCCCTTAAAAGCACCAATACCGTTAGCTGCCTTTTACGTACACCCATCGGAAGAAATGGGGTAGTGCTATTCTAAGCCGACACTACAGAGCAAAATATTATTTTGTAGGGCCTTCGAATACGCAACGTTAGCAGCGGTGTTTTGTTTCAGGGACAAAACATGGAAGTTATATATAGGTAATATACGAACGGATTTAATACGGTTCTAAAATTTGATTTCAATTAATTACTGATCACACGTAATATGGTAAATATCCCACTGGCTGAAAGTCAAGGAAAATGTTGTGTGATCAGCATATTTGAATAAAACAAATAAAGATAGATTTTTTTTCTATAAAACACATAAGACACCTAGAAAAATATTCCTTCTAGAGATTTATAGCCGTGAGTATACGTATATATTAAGAAAAAGGATAAAGTAGAAAATTTTCGTCATATTATGTACAATGTATTATTTTCACACGAGTTGCGTTTGTAATAAAATATATAAAGCATGTCATTCCTTGACAGGAGCAAATTAATACTGCAATGACGGAAAAGTCGCAAGAGACAGAAATAAGAAATATATTGAACGAAATTCAGGGGAACGTCATGTCCTGTCACTGTCACAAAAACGTTTGAGAAAGGAAATATAGTAACAATAGTATTTTTAGGAGGATTTCTATAATGCGAGTAGATGTAGATCTGACGATGATGATATAGATGTTACATCTGTTACTATAACCATCGTTACAGCTTCATTATAAAGTATATCAGATTAAAAAATCCACATCTTGGAACAGTTAATTAAAAATCTGAGACAGCGGTGCTTGGATATTTGGGATATCACTGAGTTAGTATTTTCTAAGATTTTTACGATTGCACATTATAATTGAAACAAATATTGATTTTCGGATATTTTAATCGCGTGTTATTACATTATTTTAAAGCCCGACGTTTCGAAAACTTTTCAGTTATCATGGTCACGGGAAGACTGAAGTGTTATTTGTCATTATACAGTACTATAAAATTATTAAGACTAACTACCTTCACAAAATTTTAAGTTACATTTGCGTTTAATATTTGCTATGTACAGAAAGAGCTAATGTTATCTGGAGTCTTGCTAGTGTTCTTCCCTCGCTTAGTTGTGCTAATGATCGGGTTCCAAGCAGGTGGTAATTGCCAACCATCATCTCTATTGAAGTTTGGATGTTTCTTTATTTCAATAGACTCGCGTATCATTCTAGGTATCAATCGATTCTCTTTTGCTAGAATTGTAGGTTTGTCAAAACGCATGTGGTGGTTTGGCTTATCGAAGGTGTGTTCACACAAAGCAGATCTTCCAGGACGCCTATTCTTCATATCAGCAATATGTTCTCTAACGCGAGTTGCTACACTACGCTTTATTTGGCCGATGTATGAAAGACCACACTCACAGTCTAGTTTATAAACGCCTGCATCTTGTAAAGGGATCTGACATTTGAAAGGTCTTAGAAACTGACTTATCTTTTGGTGTGGCTTGAAGTAGGTCTTAATGGAAGCACGCTGTAACACAGTACTAATTTTGTCTGTTACACCCTTTACAAAAGGTAGAGTTGCAGGGAGTCTTTCGACAGTAGGTGGTTTATCGGAGGAGCGGTGACGTTGGCGGGGCAATTTCAGCTTGTTGTTGTGAAGAACTTGTTTCACATGACTGAGCTCTCCAGCAAGATGGTGTTCGTCACAAAGATGTTTGGCTCTCTGAAACAAAGTTTTACCAACAGTAGCTAACTGAGATGGATGGTGGTGTGAGTCACCATTGAGGTACCTATCAGTGTGGGTGGGTTTCCTATAAACTGTGTGACTAATTGAGTTATCAGAATTCCTTATCAAGAGGACATCTAGAAAGGCTAAACTATTATTAGTCTCTAATTCCATTGTAAATTGGATCTTAGGGTTAATGGAATTAAGATGGTCTAAGAATGCAGAGACTATGTTTTTGGGTAGGATTGCAAAAGTATCATCTACGTACCTCTTATAAACCTTTGGAGTGACAGGGAAGGATTTTAGTGCAATCTCCTCCAATCGTTCCATGAATATATCGGCTACAATAGGAGAGACTGGGGATCCCATTGCCACACCATCAGTCTGGATGTAGAATTCCTTATCCCAAAGTAAGTAGCCAGTTGTAAGGCAGTGCTTAAGTAATTCTGCATATTATAAAGGTATGTCAGCATTTGTTAACCTTTCTGTGACAACTTCAACACAGTCTTGTATTGGTAAACTGGTGTAAAGAGACTGAACATCAAAGCTGACCATAATGTCTTCATCACTAAGACTTAAGTTCTTGATGTCACTAATGAATTGATAGGAATTCTTCACAAAGGCTTCAGTTTTTCCTCGAAGTGGTGATAGTATCTTTGCCACATGTTTTGCCAATTTGTATGTTGGTGTATCAATTTGGCTTACTATTGGACGAAGCGGGTGGTCAACTTTGTGAATTTTGGGTAAGCCATACAGTTTTGGAGGTTTCACACACGATGGTAATAAGGCTTTCGAGTCTAACGTTAAGGTATCACTATGTCTTTTTATTAAATCAGATGTTTGTTTGAGTATTTTAGTCGTTGGATCTCGTTTGACTTTTTGGTAGGTTGAGTCATCTGACAATAATTGTGATACTTTGTTCTTATTCAGACGTATCCATAACTACTGTTGAATTACCTTTATCCGCGCGTAGAACTACTATGTCTTCATTAGATTTTAAATTTTTAAGGGCAGATCTTTGAGCTCGTGTGAGGTTAGGTTTAGGAAGCTTGCTCAACCATAGTATCGAAGATACGTCCTGACGAATTGCTTCCCTGTCATTGCTATTGTAGCCGATATATTCATGGAACGATTGGAGGAGATTGCACTAAAATCCTTCCCTGTCACTCCAAAGGTTTATAAGAGGTACGTAGATGATACTTTTGCAATCCTACCCAAAAACATAGTCTCTGCATTCTTAGACCATCTTAATTCCATTAACCCTAAGATCCAATTTACAATGGAATTAGAGACTAATAATAGTTTAGCCTTTCTAGATGTCCTCTTGATAAGGAATTCTGATAACTCAATTAGTCACACAGTTTATAGGAAACCCACCCACACTGATAGGTACCTCAATGGTGACTCACACCACCATCCATCCAGTTAGCTACTGTTGGTAAAACTTTGTTTCAGAGAGCCAAACATCTTTGTGACGAACACCATCTTGCTGGAGAGCTCAGTCATGTGAAACAAGTTCTTCACAACAACAAGCTGAAATTGCCCCGCCAACGTCACCGCTCCTCCGATAAACCACCTACTGTCGAAAGACTCCCTGCAACTCTACCTTTTGTAAAGGGTGTAACAGACAAAATTAGTACTGTGTTACAGCGTGCTTCCATTAAGACCTACTTCAAGCCGCACCAAAAGATAAGTCAGTTTTTAAGACCTATCAAATGTCAGATCCCTTTACAAGATGCAGGCGTTTATAAACTAGACTGTGAGTGTGGTCTTTCATACATCGGCCAAACAAAGCGTAGTGTAGCAACTCGCGTTAGAGAACATATTGCTGATATGAAGAATAGGCGTCCTGGAAGATCTGCTTTGTGTGAACACACCTTCGATAAGCCAAACCACCACATGCGTTTTGACAAACCTACAATTCTAGCAAAAGAGAATCGATTGATACCTAGAATGATACGCGAGTCTATTGAAATAAAGAAACATCCAAACTTCAATAGAGATGATGGTTGGCAATTACCACCTGCTTGGAACCCGATCATTAGCACAACTAAGCGAGGGAAGAACACTAGCAAGACTCCAGATAACATTAGCTCTTTCTGTACATAGCAAATATTAAACGCAAATGTAACTTAAAATTTTGTGAAGGTAGTTAGTCTTAATAATTTTATAGTACTGTATAATGACAAATAACACCTCAGTCTTCCCGTGACCATGATAACTGAAAAGTTTTCGAAACGTCGGGCTTTAAAAATAATGTAATAACACGCGATTAAAATATCCGAAAATCAATATTTGTTTCAATTATAATATCACTGAGTTTTTTTTCAATTTATTCTATAAAGTAGGTATAAAACTTATGTAAATTATTCAAATTAAGCTCAGTGGGCGTGGTTCTATCAATGGACTGGACGCCAAACATCAGCAAATTGGTCTAGCTTTATCCACTGACTGAAGGGTAAGTTGTCGTGCAAGTTGAAGTGGCAGTGGGCTGGTCACATCAGCCGAAGAACCGATAACCGCTGGGGAAGACGAGTTCTTGAGTGGAGACCACGCACTGGCAGACGCAGTGTGGGGCGCCCTCCAGCCCGCTGGACCGACGACCTAAAGCAGGTGGCCGGGAGTGGTTGGATGAGGCTGGCCGAGGATAGGAAGAGGTGGCGCGCCATGGGAGATGCCTATGTCCAGCAGTGGACGAGTGTGGGCTGATGATGATGATGATGATGAAGGGTATATCTGATTCACAGTCACTGTGAGTATCAGTTCTACTAACATTGCTCGTACTAAATAATATTTAAGTCTGATAGTGTGTGTGTGTATTTTCCTTTAAATTTGATTGCTTAAAAGTTTCATTATTTCTAGGTTTTCTATTGGAGAAGAAAGTGATACAGAAGATCAGAGTGACAGGTCTAGGTAAAAATATATTGTTTACTTTACTAGCAATTAGACATACAATTTACTCGTTACCTCTGCAAGCCTTACCTCTAAACATGGAACCCGTTTTTTAATGGAATATATACTGCAACCCATGGAATCAAGTTCTTCATTCCCACTGGGCACTCTGGGCAAGTGCCCAGGGCCCAGTGATCGATAGGGGCCCCTTTGTCCCTGCCAGATCACGAAACGATAGCCGTCATTTATCGGCGAAAGACTTATTTGATTCGAATACATCAAACCTAAATGACTGACTACAATACTTATGCAAAGGTAATCTACTCTTACCCAAGAATTAGGCTTCCCGATTACAGCATGCTTAGATTTATAATTAATACCTAGTAAGCATTTAATTTTACTGTCAAATTTGAGAAGGACTAAGGTTCCATATTTTATTGGTGAAAACTATTAGGCTAATGTGTGTTAAAAGTGTTTCCTAATTTTAAGTATCACAGCTGTTGGTTTTCCTTGTGTAAATAAAATAAAATAAATAAATTCTTATGAAAATACAATTTAATTATATACTGAGTTCGTAAAAATCTCTAAAAGTTATTGGCATAATGTCTCAATTTCTTTTATTTTAAATCTTTTTGTTCATGAAAACCTCATGTGGGGATTATTACTAATAAATAAAGAATAAATAAAGGAAAGAAAAATTTTCGAATTAGTAATAATTCGGAGGTAGGAAACGCAAACACTACTTAAACGTGTAAAAGAAATAAAGGAGAAGAATTTCGCACTGGCAGCCAATTGACACGGTAGCTCAGTTGGCAGAGCGTCGGGGCGTTTACCCGAGGTCGCGGGTTCGATCCCCGCCTGTGTCGAAATTTTTCTTTCCTTTATTTATTCTTTGTCTCAATTTCTGATGCATTGTTCTGAAGATATTTATTCAACAATATAAAAAAATCGCTTTTGCTTACAAACAATAGATATCGGTGAATTTCTGAAAAACGATTCTACTGGCCTACTAGCTGTAGATATATACAAAATATTTTTTAAAATTTTTTTCGTATTATTAGTTGTTAACGGACTGAGGTTGTAGTTCGACAACAGATATCGCTAAGATCTACTCGTAAGATCTCTGTTGCGACATGAAACTGATCGTGACCGGACCGAAAAATGATTTCTTTCTTTTTTTACTCCAACAAAATAGTGTTCTTTCAAAGTCATAGGGCCGTATATGCCCAGAGCTTCCAATAAGTTAAAGACGGTTTGCTTAGAATAAGATGGAATTGATCATATTTTCGCTGAAGTGAACTAATCAGCTTTTGATGATCAATGTAATTCACAGTCACATATTCAATATTAATCGCATAATTTATCAGCTTGTGAAAGCAACAGCCGTCAATACGAGCTCACTAGGCCGGCAAACAATTGATATCACATTAGCTTAGTACTGCACTTCCATTGTCTAATAACTTGCGCCTTCTCATGCGTTAGCTAATCACGAAGTTATTGGTCTAATTTTAGTGAATAATTGAAATTGTTCAGGCATGTAGTAGCAATCTGATCTGTGATAAATGGTTTTGATTCATTGGTTGATGTTAATGTATTATTATTTATGTGAATGAAAATATATAATGTTTACATACATACATATACTCACGGTGGTATATGTTTTATGTATGTAGAGATTGTCAAATGTTGGTGTAAACAATGAAACCTATAAATTATAAAGTTATTCAACTTTAAAGCGAACATTTTTTTTCATTTTTAATATGTGCCAATAAATACCTAAAAGCTAAGAGTTAGAATGAAGCCAAACCATTTCTTTAGTTTAAAAAGGAAAATTTTCTAGCGCTCGAAGCCAAACTTCCACGTTTGTAGTCGAATATTATCGATAATCTTCCCAGTTAAAACATTCTACTAATAAAGATGAAGGATCTATTAAAGCGTTTTTAAGACTTTCTAGAAAACGGCATTAAGTGTCTTAAAATTGTAAGAACTTGTGAGAAACTAGTTTTTAAATGCTTCATTGCAAGTCGTTTTTCGGAAATCGAGTTCATATGGAACAGTGAAGAAACGAGAGTGAATATCAACATTGTGGTACCTCAGTTCAAACATACCGAATGATCTACGGAATAAGATAAAAAACTATATACTTTTGTCACAGTTGAACATGCTTCCCTTGAGTTTTGTTTAAAATTGTGATTTAGATTTTGTGTTCTTTGTCATACGCCATACAGCAAAATTATATGTTATTTCCCACGCAAGCTATACTTCATCCATTATAAGAATCGTCAAAATATTCCTATAAACGACGATTTACAATTTATTATTTTAGCAAGAAGCAAGAGAGGTTTAATTTAAATCTTTTTGTTCATGAAAACCTCATGTGGGGATTATTACTAATAAACGAGGAGGTAGGAAACGCAAACACTACTTAAACGTATAAAAAAAAATAAAAGATAGAAGAATTTCGCACTGGCAGCCAATTGACACGGTAGCTCAATTGGCAGAGCGTCGGGGCGTTTACCCGAGGTCGCGGGTTCGATCCCCGCCTGTGTCGAAATTTTTCTTTCCTTTATTCATTCTTTATTTATTAGCAAGAGAGGTTTGTCAAGATCGTACTAAGTAGCAATCGATAGTCTCTGCCTACCCCAATAGAAATAATGGGCGTGAGTATAAGTAAGTATTTTCCACTCTAGACAAGAAGTGCAGTTTCATCGGCAAATGTGGAATAAAAACACGGGGATGGGTTCCTGAATACTGTCATTTGATATAAGGAAATCAACATATTATAATGTGTATTCAAATGTGCATAAAATAGGTAGCATTTCAATAAATTGTTCTTTAAAAATCCGTTAATGGCCCTTTTATTGAAGTTTCTTGACGCTTAATTACTGGGTAAACTTTTCATTTTCGTTAAGAGCAAAATTCCTTGAAATTGAATTCATTGAAGTTTTCGGAACCATTTCGGTCGCCAAATTTTAGAATTTAATCACTCAGCTTTACTCGTTCAATTTAAATACCTTTTTACCACCTAAAGTTCATAACAAAATAGTTTTAGAATATTTGAGCTTTTTGGTACCTAACGGTTAAACTGCAGACTGCAGATACTATTTCAGCAGAATATTTAGTATGTAGGTATTTAATTTCATCAATTCCTTACTTCGACTTTTCTGTTTTAATAAATTTTAGCATGGTAGTCAGTTGGCTAAAAAACTATAAATGCATAAAAAATCAATACCACTGGTTAATATAACTAGACTAACAGAAATGGTTTCACAATCTTATCCGCAGTCAAATTCCAAAAGTGGCAAATGTTTTTTTATTCTCTTGCTCTGGGTACCTTTTCTTGGGATTTAAAGTCGTAAATTTATGTATGTATTACATACAAAAATTTAATAAGTCGACAATTTATTCACATTGAGGATACTTCGTCTCATTGAAAATGGTATTGCTGAGAGTCCTATTTATAAGGAAATTCTAAGTAAACTCTAAGGCCGTCGCGTCAGAGCAATGAATAGATCATCATTATCTTTAATTAAGCCTGTCATAACTTCTATGACACCAACTTCGCCTGGTTGCTTTAAAGTGGGTTTTTTTACTAAATCAAGGGCCTTGGTGTACAAAAAATTTGTCTTTACTACATTTGTAAGCTCTAGTCATTAACATATATATAAACATACATATTCTCACGCCGTTTGTTCCCATCGGGGGTAGGCAGAGACTATATAATAGTAATTAACATTTCTTAAAATTTATACACCAAGAAGTTAAATTAAGAAACAAGCATATTGTAGTGAAATATAAGGGACAAGCCCAAGGTTGAACATATTGCCTGTTCAAAACAAGTACAGGTTTTTGCTTCTTTTCAAATAACAAATAAGTGGAATATGCTCGTAGAAATTTATCGTTCTCGCTTTTTCTAATGAAGGTCTTTTCTCAGTTGCCAAAAGTGGGTGAAGAATTTGTAATTCTGAAGCTCAGGCTAGCCCTGATATAAAGAAACAAAATTTGTTGGCTGTAATAAATATACTCTGACACACCTAAGCCGATTTTAAAAATGTTTACTTAACTGCTCTCTATTTCATAAAACAATTTCATTTTAGTATGTTAACCCAAGTTTTACATATTATTAAGAATTATGAAAAATTTTGGAAAAAAACGTATACAATGAAGGCATACTTTTTATTTCACTTCTGATAAGTTCAGCTCCGTTATAAAAATATATTTAAGTTTAATTCTAGAATAATAACGCGCATCACAGATTACATTACTTCATTAAAACTTTGGTAGTTCATTTGATGCAGAAAGACAAAGGTGTTATCAACAGTTTACATATTTTATTTTAAACGGCACTTTGAGGTTTTGTCTTTGTTAAGTCAAGGAACTACTTTTAAATGCTAATTTTCAAACTGAAAGCTCGACAGAAATAGCTCTTCAAAGACTTTCACACAAAAAATACTATAAATCCTTAGTCGTCGCAGACTTGTCAGCTGGAGCGCCTCGGAAAGATTTCTATTCATCTTGAGCTACTTGGGAGTGTAATTTTAGTTCTAAATTATTAACATACTACTAGTACCAGCTTCTTTAAATTATGATATTTTATTTAAAATATTTTATATGGCTCCTAATAACAGATATGATCTTTTTATTGCCTATACCCATACCGATCCTTCTAAATAAGTCAATATTAATAATTTGTGTAATATTATCAGTATTAAATGCTACGTTCGTTCTTTTTGGGCAATTTATTTAGTGTATCAAATTAAATATATACGGACATATTATTCTGTCATATCATTCCAAATACAAAAATGACTAATTAAATTAATAAGAAACTTAATGCATATGATTATAAATCATTCATATGTAAACTGTAATGATTTATTGTCTGACTTCGATTAATAAACACGTCGACCCAAGTATCGGAAATTAAAGAAACAGAATATATCTGACTCGCAATAACTTTGGAAATGTTAAAGTTAGTTTTATCCACTATTTGCAGTTTCGTATCAAATTTGGTCAGCGCTGAAACTTTATAGTTTTGTTGTTTTAAAAGCAAAGTTTTCTGTTGATGTACCGTTGTGTGCATCTTTTGGCTTAAAGTCACACTTTTCTCTGTCACAGACTGGTGGACACTCCGATATTTTACATTCTGGAATTCAAATAATGAAATAAACTTGGAAGAGCGATGTATAAAACTTACTCAAAAAAAAAATGAAGCTACGGTGATAGTTCCTTTAAAATTAGTTACAAGATGACATAAGCAGACAAACATATATAATCAGTAAATTTTATGTTAAAATAAATTTATAAAAAATGCGAAATTAACAGTTATTACATTAACCGCACATTTCAAAACATAATAAATAAGGACCAGTCCAAAAAGAGGCGCATGTTACGCACAAAAAAAGAAACGAATTATTTACGACAGAGCAAACAACGGGCTGTCAGAGACTGTATGCAATTTTAATGTGAAGTTGGTAGCGGCCAAGATCCAAATTCGGGAATGTGCAAACTACGGTCTACTTTTTTTTGCCCGGATAACTTATGATTAAACGAACTTACCTGTACGTGAAGTTCTATCATAGTTACACGTGGGCTTCGTTCTCAAGATTAGTAAGCTAAAAATTAAATTCGTTATTATATATACACATGTAGATGTTGAGAGCTACAGATCTAAAAATATCAAACTTCTGTTATTATATAATCAACTTTTATTGAAAAGTAATTGTTTTGAATTTGCATGACACATACGATGCAATTGCACTGTAGACATATATTTTAATAATAGTTTTGACTTAACCAAAATCATGGCGTTTCAGAAGATTGTAAATATATAATTCACGCACAACAACATAGGACGTTGAAATCAGAAATACAATTCAAATATGTAAAATGAGACTACATAATGGCAGATAGCAGCCGGCAAGCACTCGCTATTTAATTAAAATGAGACCGGGGATTGTAAATAATAATTTGCATTGATCACTTCGAATGGTTCGATACGAGCCTTTTAAAAAAACTTTAGCGGGATTTATATTTGGAAATTGCTATTGACACATTGAATGCGAGTAATTCAATATTCGAATTAAATTAATTCTTTGGATTGATTGAAAAAAAACAATCAAAGCATTGATTCATGGCATGAAGGTATGATTTCAGATAAGCCCTTAACTTACTAATGTGACTAACTAGGTGAAACTGTTTGTAATTTGCCAATACAGTGGCTGGACAATTGAACTTTTTTAACATATAAAGCATATATTTATAGCGTTATGTTGATTTCATAGTAAAGAAAGCGCCTCATGAAGAAAAGCGGGGTGCAGTAATACTTAGTTATCTAATGTACCTACTCGTACAAAGTGGCGATAGATCCTTCCTATCATATAAAGACACTGACCAGGCAGTTTTTCGGGTTCCGTAGCCAAATGGCAAAAACGGGACCCTTATAGATTCGTCATGTCTGTCCGTCTGTCCGTCCCTCCGTCCGTATGTCACAGCCAGTTTATTCCGAAACTATAAGAACTACATTATTGAAAATTGGTGTGTAGATGTATTCTGTAAACAGCATTAAGATTTTAAAATAAAATCTGAAAAAAAAAAACAAAATTTTTAGGGTTCCCCATACCTAGAACTGAAACTCAATTTTTTTTTCATCAAACCTATACGTGTGGGGTATCTATCAAAAGGTATTTGAAAATGATGTTGAGGTTTCTTATATCATTTTTTTCAAAACTGAATAGTTTGCGTGAGAGACTTTTCCAAAGTGGTAAAATGTGTGTGTGTCCCCCGTAACTTCTAAAATATAGGCATGATAAAACTGAAAAAAATATATGATGTGTATTACTATACAAACTACTAACGAAAATTGGTTTGAATGAGATCTAGCCAGTAGTTCTATTTTTAAACGTCATAAATCAAATTACTTACCTAATTTATTAATTTCACTGAAATATATAACAATAATTTTACTATCACAGGCCTTACGCATAAAACGTGAACCATTGTTTTCTTATAGTAAATCAGTGATAAGTAAATAACATTTTAAACTAAACATTTTAAACTTGTATATTACTATGTTACCTACCTGCTGCTAGTGCTGCTACGGAACCCTTCATTAGCGAGTCCATCTCGCTCTTGGCCGCTTTTTTATATATATCGGCTGAGTAAATTCTTATTCTAAAGCTCTGGCTACCCCTCAAAAGTGTTTTACCTTCGTTTTCTACTGTTTATACCTTCGATTTATTTATATTTTCGTTAACATTAACGAAATAGAAAAGGTAACACCAGGTTAGCATGCGCGCGTGACACTTAGTGCAATATAACAAAACATTCTAACATACATACATATACATACATATTCATATACTCACGGCTATAAATACCTAATAGGGTAGCCAGAGCTTCAGAATCAAAAAATTCTTCAGCCGCTTTTGGAAGTAAAGTGGGATGGGTGGGTGATGGGTCTCCCACCACATCGCCTAAAAATCACTTAAAATGCCCAGATACCCTAAGCCGCCTCTTACGATTTTAGTGGGAAGAAATGGGATAGTGCTATTCTAAGCCAACACTACACAGCTAATATATGTTTAACTATAAAAATAATTAATACAAACTCTTACAAAAACTATTTGAATAAATTTTCTGAATTTAACTGAATTCATTAAAGTTCTCGGAACCATTTCAAGCTCCAGTGTCGGCTATTGCTATTTAAGAATTTAAACACTCAGCTTTACTCGTTCCGTTATAATCTCCCTTTACCTTTTAGTGTTCATGACAAAATAGTTTTAGAATATTTGAACTACTTTGTATCGGTTGAAATGCAGACTACAGAGAACATTTCAGCATTAGTTATACAAGTGGCATGCCAAAAGAAACTAGATACTCAAAAATTTCAAAATTTATACTTTATTACAAGTACCGATCTTTTCAAAGTTTTTACCCTGAGCACGTATACACTTTCCCATACTTCTGAACCAATTGGAAAATACCTGTGACCACCTCTTCTTTAGATACCTCAGAAATCTCAATATTATATGCAACCAGCGCATCTTCTTTGCTTTCAAACCTCTTCCCTTTTAGTTTTTCTTTGATTTTTGGAAACAAGTTAAAATCACAAGGCGCTAGGTCAGGGGAATATGGCGGGTGAAGGAGAATTGACACAATTTTCGAGTTGAAAAAGTCTAGTGTTCTTGCAGACGTGTGCGGCGCCGCATTGTCATGGTGCCAGAGAAGGTGCCGGATTCCTGACTTCGGTTGCTTGTCACACCAAGCTGATATTACTGTTGGAGCACAAACTGTCACATACCATTCGGAGTTCACCGTTCTTTCATTCTCTAGTACGACAGTAGCAATATGACCCGTTTCGCAGAAAAACGAGGCGACTATTAGTTTCTGTGCTTCGTGCACGGCGACAATTCGTTGGAGTTGGCTCGTCTTCAAAGCACCATACAGTCGACGACGAACAACGTTTACGGAGAGAAAGGTGGTCGTGGGTGATGGTTTGCATTGCTGCTGATCCAATTCCTAGTTCTCGCTCTAGCTCTACATATGTAATTCGTCGGTTTTCGCGAATAAGTTTTTCGACTGCACGAACGTTTTCTTGCGTAACCGCAGTTGGTGGCCGTCCTGTCTTCGCTTCATCTTCGAGACATCCTTGTCCTCTTTTAAATTCAGCAAACCAATTGAATACTGTTGCTCGGGAACAAGCAGACTCACCAAAAGAATAAGCCAAAAGTTAAAATCAATCTTGAGGCTTTAAACCTTTTTTATAGTCATAATAAATCATAGCGCGAAAATCACGTCGACTGAGCTCCACTGTTGCAAGTGAATTCCCGCCAGATTTTTCGGAAAAATAATGCTAATTCAAATAAAACATAATTAAAAGAAGTGTGTTCTACATTTAAATATGTCAATAAAAATCCAGCCTATAAGATGATGTATAGCTTGCCAGTTTCAATTAAATAAGAAAAGAGTATCTAACTTCTATTGGCATGCCCTCGTACACGGTATACACAGAGCTTTTCCAAAAATGGGTTAGGTATTTGATTTTGATGTGAATTTTTCCATTTTTTAAATTGTACTTAGTCATGTGCCAGTACATTGTTGACAGACATTGTTTTGGCTGACTAAGGATTTCCAAAAATAAAGAAAATTTTAGATGAAAGTGGAAAAGAAATAGGTATTGTTATGCCACCTTTTCTAAGTTATAAAAGGCAGTTTTCAAGAGATGAGACAGATGCTACTCACAGTATTGCTCGGGTTAGGATTCATGTCTATAATGCAATGGCTGAGACTTTATCAAATATTAATTAAAATTCCTCAAAACTTGTTTTGCCATACAGATGATATTTTGCATATTTGTTGTGTATTAGTAAATTTGCAGAACCCAATAAAATGTAACATTTATTTAACAACACAATAATAGAACAGAACAATACACTTTAACAGATAATCAACAACAGTATTCACCTAACTTCATATTTTTAAGAACGCTTTGGCAGAATCTGTTTATTAGATTAATTATTATTTTCCGATTTAATTTCTTTCTCATGTTGAGCTAAAACTAAATTTCTTCCTTTTATTGTCGTTTGTGGTTGGAAAGTGTTGTCGTGCGTTATTGCTCAGAATCAAGTTTTTATAATTAGTTTGGCCATGTTTAACTGAAAATACATAAAAAGAGTTGATTTGAAATGTTTATAAAATGTATTATTCGATTACATTTGTTCATTTCTGTACTTACTTCTCGTGAAGTCAGCGATGAGAAAGTCCGTGTATATATCTGTAATTTATTTATAGTCACTTTATACGCCGTGCCGGCCGTAGTTGCCGTGTAGTGCCGGCTTAGAATGTCGCTACCCCTTTCTACCCACGGGTGTCGTAAGAAGCGACTATGGGCTTTTTATTGGATTTTTGGGCTCAAAAAGGCTGGCGTCCGAAGTATGAAGAATAAAAGAGCATGTATGAAAAGATTGATGGATGTAAACGAAGCTAGAGAGGTGTGTCAGGATCTTGCGAAGTGGCGATCAATAGTCTCTGCCTACCCCAATGGGAACTAATGGCGTGAGTATATGTATGTATGTATGTATGTATTTTGGGCGATGCGCTTGGAGACCCATCACCACTCAACTTCCAAAAGTGGCTGAGGAATTTATAATTCCTTAGCTCTGGCTACCCCTTCTAGGGAAATATAACCGTGAGTATATATATGTATGTACTCTAGACGGGTAATACAAAACATCAGCGTTATTTTCGACACTATAGATTTACATGTTCGAAAAGAATATACATAAATTAAGATACTTTCTTGAAATTATTTGTTCGTTTACAGCCGCCCATTTGACATTTCAATGTCCGCCATAATTGTAAACGTTAGTTGGCGCTGTCATCGCGCACCCAGCGAATTTCACGCTAGAGCCCAAATGACTCGAAGGACTTTCAGGTCAAACCCGTTTTAAATTGAAATAGATGTCCATATATTTTTCATCATCAATACTCACTGTCTTATTAAATATCATGCACAGAGAAAATTCTACCAGTTGTATAATGTTCGCCCAACATGATTACGACAGCAAAAACACAATCGAACATAATCCATATACTACAGAAAACGAAATGGTAACCTATTTATTTGTGGTTTTCGTACCCAATTTCCAGTATATTAGAAATAGTTTGTATTCTATGAGCATGTAACCCATTAAATAAATAAAAAAAAATAAAAAAAAATAATATACGACTCAATCTTACCGAGCAGCTGTACTGTATGGAATTGACAAATGTAATGCATATGAATCAAAATTCCACCGTCGAGAACACTGAAAAGTTTAACTGCATTTGTGGAATATAGGAGATTCAATGTTGCAATATCTTCTTATATTAAAGCTCTTATACTTGGGTAGGCCATTTCTTTGTGATCGAACTTCTCGAGGAATAATCACCCAAAAACTATTTCCCACCAACGATACTTTAATTCAAATCTTTTCGTTCATGAAAACCTCATGTGGGGATTATTACTAATAAATAAAGAATAAATAAAAGGACAGAAAAATTTCGACAAAGGCGGGGATCGAACCCGCGACACTCTGTTGATTTCGAAGAATTTTTAAATATAAGTTATTTTATTTCTGCGTAAGAGCCAAATTTCATACACGAGAACGATCGCGCCATATTTTATAATGTGTATTATAATTTTTATATGAGTTACTAATATTTATATAGAAAATAATATTTATAAAAATACGTTCCAGAGCAAATAACGGTGCGCGAACCAAGTGGCTGCTTGAAACGTTAACATGGTAATCTCCTCTGGGACGTTTAAACTTACAAGTAAATAATGCTCTCTCGCTCTCTAAGAGGTTGTAGTTTGAGTTTACTTTGTAACATCGTCGAGAGAAAATTTGCGTAGTTAAGATATTTTATTTACTGTTAATGTTTTGAATACATATTACACTTAGCTTCTCATCTTTCATAGTTTTATGTTAGCATAGTGGTTTAAAATAAATCAGTCTTTATCTTTTATTCATATATATTAAAAAACAATAAAAATGACACCACACTTCATTAAACTTCATCAGAATGCTTTGTTTATGAAAATCTCATGGCGTATTATGGGGGCACAAACTTAGTATCCTCCAGACACCGTAGTCAGTACAAAATCGGTTCGGCAAAATGGTCCAATAATTCCCCCGCTCTCACTGCACTTCACGCCCCGCAATGTTGCAAGCTTTAACCCATCACCAGTCTGCAAATGTATATTTTCTACCAAACTCCTATTAATTTCTACCAAACTCCTAATAATATGTTATTTAATATGTTCTTTTTCTATATTTGAGAAAAAACATGAAATATTTAATGCTTTTCAATGATAAGATAATAAAAAACATATATTAAAAATAAAACAACAGCTTTAATAGTTTTTTAACTTATTAGTAAAATTAATATTTCAGAAATATCAAAATGTTCTTTTTCTATATTTGAACATGATCGTGAATTATTTAATGCTTCTAAATAATAAGATAGATAATAAAAAACACGGATGTTGTCAGGTTTATGGCATTCGTAGTTGAATTACAGCTAAGAACTCCAATATCTTCAAGAGCTATGCAATTGCCTAGATCCGAAGCTTTTATCTCT
Organism: Bedellia somnulentella; assembly: GCA_963576735.1. Taxonomy (NCBI): domain Eukaryota; kingdom Metazoa; phylum Arthropoda; class Insecta; order Lepidoptera; family Bedelliidae; genus Bedellia; species Bedellia somnulentella. Next base: position 17,596,816 of record OY755185.1, read on the forward strand.
AAATTGCACAATAATTTGCGGTGTATACCCTTAAATGGTTTTGCATTTGGGTGTTCGTTCAATCAACCATGCATAGCGTATATAAAAACAGTAATAACTGTTAGATACAAAATATTATAAAAACTATTAGTATTTAGACACATACATAATATTTAAATCCAATTAACTAGCTCTTCACCCGCGTCTTCTTTCACGTAGGTACACATATATCACTGCTTACCCTTTTTCGAATTTATCGTATTTCGATGTATAATTTATATACCTTCAAAGTTTCATCCAAATTCCTTTAGTAGATTTTGTCTGAAAGCGTAACAATCACATCCACACAAACTTTCACAATTATAATATTATAGTAAGATATATATTTATATGTATAATATTACGTATATACAGATAGGTATATATTTCAAATATAGTAAATATACCTTCGTGGGTATGGCATCTTTTACAAGTCTTCTGATTCCAGATTTAGTTAAATCAAAATATTTTTCTACAAAATGCTCGGAGCAAATGCGTGAGCTTGAGGTGGGTTTCCAATACTCATCAATTTTAGCTTTTTGTATAATTTTTACCCACAAAGCTCGCCTGCTTTCGTCTGCAGGAAATCTAAAATACCCAAAAGTACTTATTTCTCACCATTTAGAATTTCTACCTAAACATAATATTCTTATGTTGAAAATGGTAGAAAATACAAAGTTCTACGCTTGCAACACTGACATGGCGGCGTAAAAAAATTCGTAATTTAAACAAAATTAAATTGTTTTCAATCATCGAAAGTAAGTGGAAAATAACAATAGTAACCGGTGAAATGTGATTCCCAGTCCTTTAGCTTTGATATTTACTCTATTTCGACAAGATGGAAGTACGTAAGTCGTCATTATGAATTTTTTTGTGGAGCTGTTTTGGCTTGTCACTTTCAAAGCTTCTAACCGAGTGAGTGCGGGTGCGTTGCGTTGGTATGCAAGAGAAACCAATGAAATAGGACTATCGATGCGGCCGTGAGCGGATTCTGGGTACTCTTTATTCTATGTATGGGGGATTATACTTTCAAAAGTTCATTTTGAAAATTGTTGTCATTAATTTGCCTCTGGGACTTGAGTCAACTGTAATAAGGTCGTCTTTTACAAAACTGTCATGCATGACGAAGACTATTCCTCTACCTGGGTAAAAACATATAAAATTGTATCTGTTGCTATCTTTAAATAAAATTCAGTCCTTCAGCAAAATGTTTACTGAAGAATAACTCTTCCTTCATACTGAGGAAGTTGTCTTTGGTGCTTAATATAGAAATAATAATCCAACATGCATTCATAAATATACCAATGGCTATAAATTCTTAGAAGGGATAGCAACTGTAACGTTAATTCTGACTCCTCGGATGCTGTGGCTAAAAGTGGCTACCCAGAAGCCAGAAGTAACTAAAGGAAGAAAGAAGTAAACGGAAGGAAAGTAAATAAGTAGAAGATATATATATATATATACATATATCACAACAATGTTTATTATAAATAGAAATACCCTAATACAATAATAATAATCCTAACATAAAAAACCTATACACGTAACCTATCAGTAGTTATATATGGAAACAAGCACTCAGCTTGAGATTCAGCTCCTGCTGCGATGGGTGGCGATTTCGGACTGGACCAGCTCGTGTTCACCGGGTGCCTGCGTCAGCAAGGGCAGCTCGATGGCAAGAGGCTGCGACTCCGGGAAGCCTGCGTCAGCTAGGGCAGCTCGACGGCAAGGGGCTGCGACTCCGGGAATCCTGCGTCAGCTAGGGCAGCTCGACGGCAAGGGGCTGCGACTCCGGGAAGCCTGCGTCGACAAGGGCAGCTCAACGGCAAGGGGCTGCGACTCCAGAAGGGTATAATTTAAAGGTGGTTCCCAAAGATATATTTAAGTTGGTCCAGAATAATGGTTCTGACGTTCGTTATTAGTTTTCCAAGAGTTGTTCTATAATCCCCCCACCGCCCCAGGAGCTGAATAAATACCACAATCTGCGAACAAGCATGACTAAATTTAAAATTTTGAAATAACCTATGTTTTTTTAAAGAATTAATACATTCCTAAAAAGAAGTAACAAAGAAAGTAGTCCAAATAACAGTGAGAGATTTTCAATGAATTAGGAATATATAATAGAAAATAAATTAGGAAAGACAATAAATTAGGATCATTATCATCTCATTTATAAAATTAAACAATATATCCATATTGCAATTTTATATAACTTAAAATATTTAATAAAATAAATTGTTAGGCTACGATCAACACTAGCAGCCTTCTTGCAGAAAACTAATGGCTGTGAGTAAATTTCAAAAATAAGAAATAATTATCTGACAATAAACACGATGGTCAAAATGGTTATTTTCGAGAAAAATCTGGAAGCGATTGGACATAGGCTCAAAAATAAATGAGTTGAGAATACTCTACTAAAGTAAAGCTTATGAAAACAAAAAAAAAACTATATTTTGTGTAAAAATACGACAGTGCAGTGAAAATAGTGTGTGTGTTTAAAATGTATCGAATAATATAATGTGAAATCCAAATTAAAAAAAATGTGCGTACAACGTTGTATAAATTTAAATTTTCCTGAAGTCCTTTTCAGAATAAATGTCTGATAAAAAGGGTAAGTCAAACATCAAGAACTGTTCTGATTAATACTCCACATCTCATATACATAACACAAAATGTACATCACACCAAGGCTTTAGAATAAGAACTCTAATAAAAAACATATTGACAAATATCAAACTCAAGATGCTATCTCTTTGATTTAAAGTGAAAAAAATACGTTTAAAATAAACACATAGACCACTAACTGATTTCTTTATGTTAACGTAACACCATACAACAAAAGCAATACTACAAAAACAAATAGAACATCAAAAAAAAAATAGTGCTGTGGTAGCACAAACTAGGTCCTAACTCAGTGCTTCTTATAACGAAAAGGCTAACCACTAGTTTTCAGTTAAGACCTACATTACACAATAACCAATCATTTAATAATGCTTAGCAGAAAAGTTCTATGTCTCCCACAATTAGGATAACGAATATACAGGAAAATAAAATAATTGACGCACAATCACAATCAAAGATACATACATATACTCATGGCTAAAAATCCCTAGAAGAGGAGGTGGAGCTAGAGAATAAGAATTTCCTCAGCCAATTTTAGAAGTTAAGTAAAGAAAAGATTGTAATATAATTCGTAATCCGAAAGTCGTTGGGTCTCTAAAACCACCAAAAATCACTTAAGAAATTAGCTTAGTTGTAACTGTGTAGTGTCGGCTTAGAATAGCACTACCCCATTTCTTCCGGTGGGTGTACGTAAGAGGCGACTAACGGAAATGGGACTTTTAAGGGATTTATGGGCGATGCGGTTGGAAACCCATCACCAAAAACCTTTAATTCACCATCTTTTCGCCACGCAACTCCCAAAAGTGGCTGAGAAATTTTTTATTCCCTAGCTCTGGCTACCCCTTTAAGGAATTTATAGCCATGAGTATATGTTTATATGTATGTAAGCAATATGCTGTGTAGTGTCGGCTTAGAATACCACTACGTTATTTCTTCCGGTGGGTGTACGTAAGATGCGACTAACGGTATTGGGGGCTTTTAAAGGATTTTTGGAGACCAATCACCAATACCCTTTATTTAACATCTTTTCCCCACAAATTTTTCCAAAAGTGGCTGAGGAATTTATCATTCCAAAGCTCTGGCTACCCCTTCTAGGGATTTATAGCCGTGAGTTTAAGTATGTATGTATGCATGTAAGCCCCATGTTAAGCATCAAAGCGTCTTACTTATATGTATTGAAATTTCCATGAGCTTTAAGAATAAAATCATATTATTATGTATATTTTTTGTTATCTCTTTAGGTATATTAAGTAAAGTATTACTTATTAACTGTGTTTGTCATATATTTTCCAGAAATTGTGGGTAGAAATAGAAAGGTAGGATGTAGTTTTTATCCTTTCATAAATACTCTATTCAACACTCGAGGATAAATGCTTGCAAATAAATAGTATACCCTCGATATTTATTTTAAATTTAGGTAATTATAATTCTAAGAGCTACTACAACTATAAAAAGTTCTACGCCATGTAGCTCTACAAAGTCTTCTTGAATTAGTAATGCTACGCTACCACCCTATACACCTCAACCGATATGTTTCGTCATTAACACCATAAGAGTGTACAACATACTCGTAATATCAACTAACCAAACATTTCAAAATAAATAAAATATTTTTGCATACAACTTGGTATCACTTAAAGTTTTCATAGTGAGTATCATCATCATTCTAAATAAATTATTACGAGTATTCTCATATTTACACAATTAATATATTACAATTTTCATGTAAATTCCGTATTTCACGGCATGTGTTGGACCCGCATTATATATTTATCATAATTTATTACGTATGATACAAATACATTTCGCTTGTAAATGTCTAGGTTTCCAAATGGATTTTTAACATCGTATAGTAACTTATTTTTTAATAATTAAATGTTTAGTCATTTGAATAAAGTTTATTCACGGCTATAAATCATAATGCAAAATTATAAATTCTGTACTCAGTGAGTACTACTCACATATGAGTGGGGACAGGATTGTAAATTTAATTATAACTATTATTTGTGAAATAGTATGGCATTGAGAGCTTTTTCCTCAATAATAAACCATATTATCGTAACGCTTGCTTATACCTCCCGTTGAAAAACTTTACTGTTAATATAAGGAAATGGAAATATTGCTCTTAGCTAACACTAAGGAGCATATACTGAAACATTAATTAAGGAAGTTGACCAACAATTTTCACAAAAAATAAGGGCTGCTTGGGTCGGCCTAAAACTATATTGGAATGGAAAGTAATCAGTGCCGGGTACATTAATTAAAGTCCGTTGCAAATTAAGTAAAGCGCTGTAG